>CAIGQQ010038154.1:10496189-10525945 GCA_903798035.1 Danio albolineatus
ATATATATATATATATATATATATATATATATATATATATAAATGCGCACATACACATACATATACACATATACATATACACCTCTTTTGTATATTCCTTCTTTTGGATGTTGCCAAGCCTCTCATGTTAAATGATATCATATGGGATCATATGGACTGAACAAATATGGTACAATCTGTTTTCTCACAGTCAACTCAGAAACTCTGGAATGATGTATATGTGTATTTTTTCCCCCCTCTCTCTCTCTCTCTCTCTCTGTATTTTCTTTTAATGCCATGGTTGTGGTAGGGTAGGGGTAATGTAATGCTTAAAATTGTAAATGCAAAAAACTCAATAAATAAATATAATAGTATTTCACAATATTTGTTTTTACAGGCTTGGTGAGCAGAAAATATATATTTTTTAATATAAAAACAAGGTGCCAAGTCTGACAATCTAAAACAAGTGAACGTTCTATATAAAAGCAAAGTACTTTGACTACAATGCTAACTTCTTAGCAGAAATCATTTGTAAAAGAACACAGACAGCAAAAGAAAATCGAGTCTGTCTTCAAAAATCAACCTAGATGAAAGCACCCAGACAGTGTGTTATGCAAACTTTCAATTCAGAGGTGCATTGAAGCCTTCCATATTGCTGTACTGTATACTGTCTATGTTGGCAGAAACATTCATATTTGATAGACAAGGAGAAAGGAACATTTACTCACTAAAGCACCAAAACAGATATGAATCAGGTTTATAGACTCCCACAGTTTCTTTTATGCTGAGGTGTGTTTGTGTGGAGCTGCGAGAAACAGACGCAATAAAACACGATTGTACGTCTGTCAGTCTTAAGGTTAAGCCACGGCTCTGTGTTCCCTCACCTCTGTATGCAGCTAATAGGATTTAGAGGTTTGGGATTCATTCGCTTACAAAGCTTCGACTCCCTCAAGACAACATAATCCCTCCTTAGCAGACTTAATAGAAACCTAGCAAGTTTTTACTCACCTCCGATGAGAGCGGTACAGTTTGACTGTCAATTTTTGTCATTTAGAAGTAAACACGGTCTATCAGAAGGTCCCGCTAAACATCGTGGGATTCAGTAGGCTGGCTATAATGAAGGTTTTGAATGATGTTTTCCATATCACTGAATAAAGGGGATCAGCTGCTGATAGATGTTTAAGCTTAAGGCTTAAGGTTTGCTTTGGCTCTATCCCAGCAGAAATCTGTGCAGATCCAAGGGGAAATAATACTTCCAACATATCTAACGCCATACATTTTTGTAGGTTAAAATGATCCAAAAATCACTTTGAGGAATTACATAACTAGACATTGTTTAAAAAATTCTGCAACACTATAATAACTATACTAATCATTCATTAAGCATTTTCCAACCCAGGCTCATTGTGAAAACGTAGTCCCACGAACATTTCTGGAGACCGCACATTACGTAGTCAGAGGTACGTATGGCTGCGTTAAATTTTTTAAACGAACGCTACGGGGCAATGTGATGTTTCTTTTCAAGCTTACCAGTCGTATGGACGACTTTTTACCGCTCCAGCCAGTTTGTCCCGTTAGCTCGCCGTGTTCGTCGGCGGACTCAAGGCGCAGAGAGGAGTTGACCATAATGACGCGGTTCGAGTCCGGTGAGGAGTGCTTTCAGAAAGCAGGTAAGACAAAAACAGAATCCAAATAATGAAATAAACCAGTAAATAACAGGGTGAGAAAAAGTCTGAAAATGTGGTAAAAATGAGATGAGGGCTTTAATTTTATTCTGGATTGCTTTTTTGAAAGTTGATGGTTTGGTTTAGGGAAGTGTGTGGGTGGGTCAATCAATAAAATTTTGGTTGGGTTTAGGGAATGGGGAGGGTGGGTCAGTCGATTGGATGGTCAGTCAGTCATTCAGTCAGCCAAACAGTCAGCCGGCAGCAGCCTCTGGTGGGTTTACGTGAGAACAGCAGGCATGAACGGCACTCGCGAGAGACATTTGAGATCTCAAAAAGCATCCGTAGTGGCCTCTCATGGATTTGCAAAAACAAAAAGTGCAAAAAGACCTCACGGGACGCATTCCGCGGCCTCCAGAAACGTACTCAGGACTACGTTCTCAGAAGGAGCCTGGGTTGGCATTAGTAGACATTAGTAAGCAGTAAGCACATACACTACAGACAATGTAGCTTACCCAATTCGCTTATAGCACATGTCTTTGGACTGTGGGGGAAACTGGAGCATCCCGAGGAAACCCACACGAACACGGGCAGAACATGCAAACTCTACAAAGAAATGCCAACTGACCCGCCTCCAGCAGTTTATATGTAATATAAAATATAGTAAAGATATAGTGAGTAAATAAAGTGAAGAGCGGTGCCTGGTTTACTCCAAACGTAACGCCTGGCAATCACTCCAAAGAGTTCAATTTTAGTCTCATCAGACCAGAGAATTTTGTTTCTTATGGTTTGAGAGTCCTTCAGATGCCTTTGGGCAAATTCCATGTGGGCTGCTATGTGTCTTTACTAAGGAGCGGCTTCATCTGGCCACTCTTCCATACAGGCCTGATTGGTGGATTGCTGCACAGATGGTTGTCCTTCTGTAAGGTTCTCCTCTCCCTACAGAAGTACGCTGAAGCTCAAACAGAATGACCATCGGTCACCTCCCTGACTAAGGCACTTCTCCCCCGATCACTCAGACAGTCGGGCAGCTCTAGGAAGAGTCCTGGTGGTTCCAAACAGCTTCCTCTTATGGAGGATGGAGGTCACTGTGCTCATAGGAACTTGTGTGTAGAATTTTGAGCAAATAAATGAATTGTATCCATTTTGGAATAAGGCTGTAACATAAAAAAATGTGGAAAAAGTGAAGCGCTATGAATACTTTCCGGATGCATTGGTGTGTGTGTGTTTGTGTGTGTATATATGCATATTAATATATTTAAACATATGTACATATTTATAATTCCGATGGTGAAAAATATGTTTGGCATATATTTGATATATTTTATATTATGTTAAATCCAAATATGAACTTGTGTTATATTTGCATATATTTCCAAGTATCCAATTTCTATATGGAATATTTATTGTTTGTAAAACAACCATACACACTTTTGTTAAACATACCAAATGTGTTGACATATATTGGTGAAACATTATGAAGCTATATTTATTTATTTATTTATTTATTTATTTATTTATTTATTTATTTATTTATCTATTATTATCTCCATTTATTTATTTATTATTTATTATTATATATATTTATTATATTTATTTATTTTTATATATAAAGAATCATAATAGGCATATTTGCTGCTCAAGAAACATTTTTGTATTATGATCAACATATATAATGATACAAACACGTATGAAAACTACATATGTTTACGTCATAATTTCAAAACAAGAGCATTTATTTTAAATAGAAATCTTTTGCAACCTTATAAATGACTCTAATATCAGTTTAATCAATTGAATGGCTTCTTCAAACCAAAAAGAAGTGGAGATAATTCTTGGCCAGAATAAGCTGTTGATGGAACCTCTAAGGCTTCATAGTATTTCATTCACAAGAAACAGGCGCTGATTTCACGTTTCTACATTTACATTACAGTTTTCTCCTCCACTCTTCAGTTCAAGCATTAGCACTTGACTTTTATCCGCATATCACTTTATTCGCTTTCTTTACAATGTGACTTGCAGCTCCAGAGATATTCATAACTTTTCTGTGGAGTGTGAAACCTGGAAGCGGGGTCACGAAGGAGACCTCCTGCGTAGGAGGAGAAACAAATCTTAAACGGAGCTTATTCCCTGCTTTCCTAACAGGTGGCGGATGAAGCTCTCAGATCACGCTGTGCCGCATGAAGCCTTGAGCGCCGCATCTCTTCTCATATATTCACATCATGTCTTTACTGCTGAATTTGCTGTAATTATTATGTCCTCACGATGCTGGCAGAATGGTTTGGATAGCAGCATAAAGACGGCATTATCACACTGTGACGGTCATGAAGGTTAACCCACGGGGTTTCTGTCCAGAGCACGGTAATAATAAAAGTCTAAAAAGAAATAATAGCGTTGTTAGAGCCTGCATTGTGGTTTCTCAAGCAGACCGTAATAATAACTGAAGATAAAGGAAACCAATAAGAACATCATAACCACAATGCCACGACGGCCACTGAGGAGGCAAATTATACTCAACGTGAAAAACAAATAAATAAACACACGTTAAAAAAAATAAAAAACAAGTTAAATTATATTACAGACTTTACCAGAGGAAGAGAATAACAAGTATAGGATCAAGAGGAGATCAAGTCTGAATACTGAGCTTTAGACAGTGAATCTGTCCATGTGTCTGTCCACTTTTTTTTTTTAGCAGGGATAAATTCTCCTAAAGAGATGTTAGAAAATGAATTCTTAATGCATAATAAATGATCAACCAAAATATACAACTACAAGGTGAAACATATATTGCAAACAAAAATATCTGTAATGTGACTAGAAGCTGACAACTGAGGTGCGGATCCAAATGCAGGTTTGTTGGGAGAATGGTCAGGCAAGCAACGGTCAACACAGGGGCAAACAGATGCATGCAGGCAATCCAGAGTCGTGGTCATTAAACAGGCGAATGTAAATAAACAAAACAACAAAGCAAGGGTCTAACATGGCAAGGCAAGTAAACCTCATCGTCTGTAAACTAAACGTCGCCTTTAAAATAAAACGTTGACTAAACTTTTTGCTAAACTTTTTATTTGATGAGAAAAGATGTGCAGAAACTATGATGGAAACACTTTTACAGAACAAATACTGAAATGCTGTTTTATGTCGCACGTCTTTTATGCGATTTTCTAGTTTTACACATACTGTTATGTGCATATGTTTTATGTACGTTTTCAAAATTGATGCGCATCAACCGTTTTTTATGCGCATATCCAAAATTCACATAATAATTCAAATTATATAATATTATATTGCATTGACACATTATTCAAATGCAAAACAAATGGTTGTAATTAAATATATATTAAAATGTTATTTATTTCTGTGATTAAAAAGCTCAATTTATGGCATCATTACTCCAGTCTTCAGCCACAATTCTTCAAATATAATTAGAAAATTACTTCAAAACTTCAACATTGAAAACAGTTGTATTGCTTAATATTTTTTTCTAGAAAAAGGTGTTTTTAAAAATCCTAAAACAAAACCTTTAACTCTGTCTTTAAAATGAGTCTGTAATTATATGCCAGCCAAAATATTTTAACATTATTAAATTGAATGGTCTTGATATAAATATTTATTTAATTCATTAATTCATTTTGATTGATTGATTGATTGATTGATTGATTGATTGATTTTAATAGTCACAATGAGCTTTTGCATGGTAAAGATATTCGTTAAAAAAGAAATTGAAAATGATCCTGGTAGCTCCACTGAAAAAATAAAAGGGGGTTTTGGTTGAGTAAATAATGACTGCATTTTCATTTTTAAAAACTATTCATACTGAGATTTGGGTTGCATATGTATAAATAGTAAAGGATGTCAGTTTTAATTGACAACATAATACATGTAAGCATTCTTTAGTTTTATGTTCCTTTAACCAATAAGTATAAGCATCTATATATGTATAAATGTATAAATATTTATTATCTGTTTTTTCTCCTGTCTCTGTAATTCTGTTGCACTGTAGAAGCTCTGTCACGAAAACAAATTCCTCGTATGTGTGAACATACCTGGCAATAAAGCTCTTTCTGATTCTGATTCTGATGTATAAGCATTTATATATATATATATATATATATATATATATATACATATAATACGTATATACACGTATTTTGAGAATATATGGAAAACCATCTTGATCAAATAATTCTAAATTTAATTCAATTCTTCAGCCAGTCAGTGTAATAATTAAATTATATATATAATATATTATAATATAATATATAATATGGCATCATTACGCCAGTCTTCGGTCACATGATCCTTCGTATATCATTTGAAAATTACTTCAAATATTCAAACCCATTCAATACCCATTGAGTCTTTCATTATATGCCAGGCAAGATATTTCAATATTATTATATTGAATTATGTTTAAGTTAGTCTTGATAATTTTTTAATTATTTTTTTTCATTTTATGGATTGATTGATTGATTGATTAATTGATTAATCGGTTGACAAACCAACGTTTAATTGGTTAATTGGTTGATTAATTGCTCAGTTGATTAATTGGTAAATGAATTGGTTGATTAATTGATGAGCTTTTGCACGGAAAAGATGTTTGTAAAATCAAAACCTAAAGTCATTCTAGTTGCTCCGCTGAAAAAATAAGAGCTTTAAGGGTGAGTAAATAATGACTGCATTTTCATTTTTGGATGAACAACTCAACTTTAAATGTCACCCCCAGCTGTCTCTGCATTTCCCTTTATTAAATCACGTCCTCTTAAAACTTCTAAGCCTGAAAAAAGTCTAGCGCAGCAGAGGGCTGAGGCGAATTAAAGAGACCGACAGAGCACACATATGTTTGTTCATGTGATTTCTTCATCTCGTCATTTAGCCTCTCATCTTTTATACACAATGGAGAATGTCACGATGACCAGCTTTCAAAAACACATCAGCAGACCCCAGAGAAAGAGCAGACTCATTTGGTTCCTCCTATATACCCTATAAGTGAGAAACCCTTTACTTTGTGCATGTATATATAGAGATACTGTCAGCTCTTATGCTTTAGATGTGTGTTTCTGAGTGAAGAGAGAGAAAAGAAAGTGAATGTTTGAAAGGAAGCTCTCTGAGTACTTCTTAAACCTTGAAGGCTTGTGCTTTTCTTCTAGACGCAACAGTATTTCTCATAGTGTATGTCACATAATGGATTCATTAGGCAGCTGAGGATAAAGAAGCACTCATTTTTTATTATTAGCATGACATACGTGTTACTCCATCTTGCTAAAATGTGTGGATTCTGCAAAGATTACTTGCTGGAATAGTTTAAATAGACTTTCTTCAGAAAATGTGCATGAGTGCCTCTTGAGAGGAAGGGTTTTTTTCCGCTAAGAAATTACTTTTTTTAGCAGGGAGTCTTTAAAGGGATAGTTCTCCAAAAATATGACATTTTTAACATTTAACATTATTCTGAAAACGTACCTCTATATACATTTCTGGAGATCTCAAATTATTTAACCCGAAATATGTATGGCTGCATTTCATTTTTAAAACAAACGCTACAAGCGGTATGACGCCATTTCTTTTTGCACTTAACAGCTGACTGATTACCTCCATATGGACGGTTTTCCCACTGTTACCACTTTGTCAAGTAGCTCACCATGTACGTTGGCAGACTTGAGACGCAGAAAGGAGTTGACCTCGATGATGGGGTTCGAGTCCAGTGAAGAACGGTTCCAGAAAGCTGGTAAGACAAAAACAGAAGGCCAAAAATGAAAATAAACAAGTAAATAACTGTGTGAAAATGTGGTAAATTCTGAAATCGTGGTAAAAATCAGGCAAGGGCTTTTCTTTCTCTGTACTGAATTTTGAAAACCCTGTTGTTTGGATTTAGGGATGTGGGTGGGCGTTTGTCAATTGGTGCTTTTGATAACACTATTGGTTGGGTTTAGGGAGGGAGGAGGGTGGGTCAGTCAATCAACAGCAGTCAGTCAGTCAGTCGACAGCGGCCTCTGGTGGATTTACGTGAGAACAGCAGGCACGAATGGCACTAACGAGAGAAATTTGAGATCTGATAAAGCATACACAGCAGCTGCTGGTGGATTCGCGAAACAAAAACTGCAAAAACCGTACCTCCTGGGACGTATTTGGTGCTCTCCGGAAATATATATAGGGTAATGAGGTTTTCAGAATGAGCCTGGGTTGGACATTTTTGTGTTTTCTGAACGCATCTTTTTGTTTCAGTAGAGCATATACAGTGGTGTAAAGTAACAAATCACATCAACTCGAATTACCGTAATTGAGTAGTTTTTCCGTATGAACTAAATTTACTAAGTAGTTTTAAAAATGTGGACTTTTACTTTCCCTTGAGTACATTTTTAGTGCTGCATTGGTACTTTTATTCCACTATTTGCCTTCAACCTGCAGTCACTACTTTATATGTTTTTGTCTATGGTAATCGGCGAAAGTACAACAGTCTGTTTGTAATTCATGTCCAATAAAATCACACATTAAAAAAAAAAATCACATCATGCAGAACAACTTCAAGACATGGATGCTTCATAAACGCAGCAAACCGTTTGCAAGCATTAAAAGTGTCTAAGATTTCCAAAATATGTGTCACTGATGAGAAGATTAAAGATGTTTAGTGTAATCTGACTGAAATCACTAAATGGCCTTAAACAATCAAAATTGCATGTAAACACATCAGACTTTCACAGCGTTATACTCTTTAGTACTTTTTTTTGAGCAAGTAAAGGTACTTTTACTTGAGTATAATATTTCAGTACTCCTTCCACCACTGAGTATTTAAGAGGATTTTAGCTGATCTTGTGGTCTTTGATGATTCTTAAATGAGAGTCAAAATCATATAGAAGTTAAACAAAACTGATGACATTACATTGAGGTCTTACGAAATAAAACATGAACATTATTTATAACATCATTGACTTTTTTGCCTGCGACTGGTTCAGTGGTTAGCACTGTCGCTTCACAGCAAGAAGGTCTCTGGTTCGAATCCCTGCTGGGCCAGTTGGCATTTCTGTGTGAAGTTTGCATGCTCTCCTCGTGTTCACGTGGGTTTCCTCCAGTTGCTCTGGTTCCCACCACAGTACAAAGACATGCGTGAATTATATGAACTAAATTGACCGTACTGTATGAGTGTGTGTGTGTGAATGTGAGTGTGTATGGGTGTTTCACAGTACTGGGTTTTGGCTGCATCCGCTGCATAAAACATATGCTGGAATAGTTGACGGTTCATTCCATTGTGGTGACCCCTGATAAATGAGGGACTAAGCCGAAGGAAATGTTATAAATGAATGATCTTTAGCCTTTAAATTACTCAGCAAACATTCAACTTGTAGTCATGTCTGGTTTCATTTTAAAAAAACTGAATGAACCTGCTCACAAAATCAGACTGAAGCATCTTCAAGTATACAAGTACCTCAATCTGAACTCATTTTCAGATGTGACCAACATCCATTCTTATTTGAGTCATTATACCAGTGTAGGATATTTGACTCTGATGCTACTTTTAGGCCCAATCCTAATTCTACCCCTTAGCCCTTCCCCTTACCCCTACCCCTCATTTTGCGCGTTCATATGAAAGGGTAGGGGTGTCACAATTCTCTTTAGCTTGAAGGCGTAGGGCTAAGGGCAAGGGGTATACACCCCTTCGAACTAAGATTTTTCAGGACCACACTTAAAACGGAGGGGTAAGAAAATTTCCCAGAATGCACCTGCCACGGCTGAACCCGGAAGTAAGGAGATCCACAAATTTGTGTTTTTTGTCATTATTACGAATTTTTACGACAAACAAACATGTTTTAATATATTCATAACCGCATTCGTGTTTTACCGTCATGCTTTTAAAAAAAAAAGGGCAAAAAAAAATGCTAAATTTCGTGATCTATAATCCATAATCATAACTCATGTACAGCAGTCCCACAACATTCTGACACACGATGACACTCGAATACCCTGTCAGTAATGTCTAGTGGCTGGGAATGAGCTTTTTACAGTGTCTGCTATAATTTTAATGTTGTTTTCATGTGTTACATAGATAAATATGGCCACTGTGTAAATGCACAGTACAGCTAAGATCTTATTGCCACATTAGATCGTTATAATAACATAATATATGCCTTCAGTGATTTCCTGACGATAAACACCAAAAAATAACACAACTGGAATAACTCCAGCAGTCGTGATCGTCTGATCTCATATGTAGCAAGAGATCGCGATGACATATGATGACGTGTGCAGGTGTTGAAGTGCTGCCCCAATTCTTAGGGGTAAATTTTGAAGCCCTTCCCCTTAACCCTCGGTCGTAAGGGCCTAGGGGAAGGCGTAGGGGTACAAAAATAGAACTGGGATTGGGCCTTACACCACTATGATGTTTCTATTTTTGGCTATATTTAGCTTTTTTTAAAATTCTTCACACATACATGCCATTTTCAAAAATGATCTGCGTTTACACTTATCCATGAAAATGTCCAAAAATGCAAAGACAGGATTGCCCAAGAATGCCAGTAGCTGTTGATTTGCATTATATAAATCACAGTGGATCACGGCTTCAGCTAAAAATCATTTTTAATGTTCTATAGAAGAAAAAGAAAAACATCACATACATCAAATTAACAGAACTTTTCTTTTAAAAGTGGAAAACTATCAAATCTGTCATTATTTACTCACTTGTTTCTAATCACTTTGAGTTTTTTTCTTCTATTAAGCACAAAAGATGTATGTTGGTAACCAGCTGCCATTGAATTCCATAGTTTTTTCCCTACTATTGATTTCAGTGGATTTTTATTTTCAACATTTTTCAAAATATCTGCTTTATGTTCAAAACCCAGTTTGTCATTATCCGAGAGTTCAAAAATGTCCAAAATAACTATATTTAAAAAAATATATTTTAAATATGAAGTCCTTTCTATCCTCAAGGAATCATGAGAAAAAAAATGCATCAGTTTTAACAGAAATAATCTTTTATGAGCTACAACTCAAAGATATTAGAGTGATTTCTGGAAGATTGTAAAACTGAAGGTTAGAGTAATGTTTCTAATAACAGAGCACACATTAGAATACATTAAAGCGTATAAGTGAATATTTTAGAGATGGTTGTCTATGCAACATTTGCCCTATCATAGCAATATTAGCAAGCAAGAATACCTTAGCAATCTATATTAGGAAAGATGGAGCTTTCAACGCTAGCAGAAAGGTGTCAATAAATGCAAATAAAAGAGAAATGTTTGTGAGTGCTTCTCAACATTGTTATCAGTAAGCGAAAGTGTGAGCTTTGTAATTGACGTCTTACTTTTAGAAGTGTGAGGTTTTCAAAGATTCCAGAACACAGAGATGTACATTTCAATCCTTCTGCGTTCGCTTATAAACAGTTAGATACATTTGATGCTTTCGGCTACCAATAAAGACTGCATTATGTTTTGTGTTTAAAAAAGTATTCAGCAGAATTACGCACATCTCCTGAAAACCGCAGAGCAAACGTGGGAAATCCATCTGGGTCTGACAATGCAGACATACAGCAAGAATACAGACGGTATTAACAGACAGCAAATGCAGCTTGTAACAACGGTTGAGATTTACACAAAAGCCAAATTACAGCAAGCAGTCATATCCTTCAGTAAATACATCCACACTGCCAAAACATAAGCCACGCTCCTGTTTCCTGAACACAAACACAGTTTAACTCTGAACCTCTGCCGCAGTGTTTCCTTCTCATTAACATCTTCAAACATTGAGACGCTGCCGCTCAAAAGTTTGAAACAGTTACATTACTTTGAGTACTCTGAGTTTTTCTACTTTGCTCTTCAAGGCTGCATCTGTTTTATCAAAACTAGTTTAAATATTGTGAAATATTAAAGCAAAATGGCTCTTTCTGCTATTCTAAATTCAGCCTAGATCTTGCTTTTAAAGGGTTGTAAAGTAAATGCTGTTCATTGAACATTCTGGTCATTCTGATTACATACTGTAAAAATACATCCCACGAGCTAAATTTTTTTGCCGTTTTTGTTTTCGCAAATCCACCGTATGCACTTTTTGAGATCTCAAATTTCTCTCGCAAGTGCCATTCACAACTACTATTCTCGTGGTAAATCCAGTAGAGGCCGCTGTTGACCGACTGACCAACTGACCTACAGTATCGACTGACCCACACTTCTCCTTCCCTAAACACAACCGGCAGTGTTTTCAAATGCAATCCAGAAAAAGAAAAGCTCTTGTGACAGCATGATTTTTACCACATTTTCAGTTTTACCACATGCGGCAGAGAAATGAAGGAATTTCGTTTTTGTCTTCTGAGGAGCAAAGAAAAAAAGAAGGACGGTGGCTTTCCCTAGCGCAGCATATTCCTGTTTTCTTTTTAATATTTTGGTAACACTTTATTTCGATGTTCTATTTGAGTATTAGTAGACCGTCTACTTAATATCTGTTGATACTGACATTCAACAGACATTTAGCTATAACTTTAACTATGACTATAACTTTGCAAGTACATGTCATCTTACACTAACCCTACCCCCAACTTAACAGTCTACTTATAATCTAATGAGAATTAGTTGCAATGTAACTTAAATTCAACAAACGGACCATCATAATAAAGTGTGACCAATATTTTGCCATCAGTTTTATCAGGAAGTGGCAATTTTGTTCTCTTTGACTTATTAGACGGAAATGGTGTTTTATTCGCAAATGTTTTTGCAATATTCCAGTTGGTAATTACAACAAATAAACATAGCTAATGACACAAAGGAAACAACACACTTAGTCAATCTTCTTAATAGATTAAAAAAAAATAAAAATTAAAAAAACAGAATGGGAGGAGACTATTAAAAAAAATAGCAAAATACTGAAAATGTAACGCTGGGAGTGACTGACAATGGCGGTGAGAATCCAATCGCCGATTTATTAGGAAAGTCAGCAAACGGGAGCAAACAGATGTATACAGGAATTCAGAATCGTGGTCGGAGTACAGGCAGAAGGTCAACAAGGCTGGTAGCAGGCAAGGATAACAGGCAAGCAAGGCAAGGATCAAAACACAAAAAGACTAGACAAAGGAAACGCGTTGTAATGCCACATACAGTTAACAATACTTAATAAGTTATTAAATAAATAAGCAACGACTGTGCATATCTGTACTGCTTATATAGTGTGTGCAATCAGTCCTTGACAATCCTCTGGTGGTGTGTGTGCAATCAATGGTGACTTGGAGCAGGAGTGTGTAAGTGCTGCATGACTGGAATTGTAGTCTGTATATGAGCAGATTTGTAGTTCATGGAATGTGTAAATGCACTAATGTGCATTTTCACCAATTCAAGTCAACTGGAATTAACCTGGAAGAGAACGAGTGTTTCTTTTGTGCCACACACTATATATGTTTCTATCCACCTATTTTTATGTGCATTCTGGATATGCGGATTTAAAAAAATGATTGATGGGAACACCAAGATGTGCATACATTTTGAAAATGCGCATAAAAACACATGCGCATAACTGAGTTTGACAGGAGGGCTAATAACTTTGCCTTCAACTATGATGAAGTTCGAGTGACTCCTTTAGAGATCATTGGCTTTCTCCGTCAAAGAAAATCTTCTCATGCTGGTGATACGCTCATGTGTGAAAAAGGGAATATTATATCTCATTCATTCATTCATTTTCTTTTAGGCTTAGTCCCTTTATTAACCTGGGGTCACCACAGCGGAATGAACCACCAACTTATCCAGCATATGTTTCACGCAGTGGATGCACTTAAATAAGAAATATTATATAAATCAGGGTAATTCAAGCAGCCAAAATAAAATAATTAAATAAAATCTCTAAGAGTCACACAAGTGAAACCTACGTGTTTCAGTTGAGTCTTGTGGTCTAAACTTGCATATCACCACAAATAGTTCGAAAGGGTTTCAAGAAAATCAACTGTACTCATGTAAATACAAGCATCTTCAGTTAAAGACTTTCCACAGCTTTCTTTGCTCATGTTTACCAAGGGTGCCAATGTATTTGGAGGGCACGGTATGTCAATTATTTATGAATTAGCATTAATTAACACAGATCATTTGCTATGTAGGCCAGAATCTTTGATGTCTTGTGAAGTCAGATGTTGTGTAAATGTTGCGTGTTTGATTAATATGTAGCATGTATTGGCCTGCAGATTAGTGATGTGAAGCGCGCTGGATTAAAGCATCTCTTCATTGTAAAGGTGTTTGTGTATCTGTGTGAGAGCGACGATGCTTAAGCATATGAAATTGGCCTTGGGAAATGTTGATATTTAATGACGTTCCTTCACACTCCAGAAATCTGTTCCATCGCTTTGGCTGAGCAGATCATGAGCACGAGCGAAAACTGATGTACGTTGTTATGTCTCAGGCTATAAATGTGTAACTACAGTTTCAATGCAGGGAAAATTGATTAATTTTTAGCAATGGATTTATCAAATAAATTTTTATTTTTTAAACATTTTAAAAAGTGAAATTAACATTATTTATTAGTGTTATTCAAAAATGTTTGTACTGTTATTAATACTTTAACTTTATTTAATACTTTTCAATTTCCTGAATAATTTTATTAACATCTTATATTTCTATAAACATTTATAAATACTTATTGCTATATAATTAAATAAGGCTGTTCTAAAATAAATATCACTTTTATTTTTAGTATTATTACTGTTTGTAATTACAGTATAACAGTGGCTAAGTTTGTTAGTTTGTTAAATAACTATATGAACACAGAGGATGAAATAAGTATTGAACACACCACCATTGTTCTCAGAAAACATATTTCTAAAGGTGCTGTTGACTTGAAATTTTCACCAGATGTTGATAACAACCAGAGAACTCCATATATGAAAAGAAAACATATCTAATTAGTTTACAAATGAAGTTATGTGTAATAAAATGAAATGACACAGGGAAAAAGTATTGAACACAGGAAGAAAGGGAGGTGTAGAAAGGCAGTGAAGGTCCAGACAGCAGTTGAAACCTCTAAGTAGTCATTTAGCAAACCTCTGCCCTTCGTCATTCTAAATGAATATTAGCTGCTTCAGTCCAACGTCTAGATCAGTGTTTCTCAAGCTTTTTTCACCAAGTACCACCTCAGAAAAAAAATGTCTCTCCAAGTACCACCATAATAACCGGTATTGAAGTACAGTAGCGTAGTAGGCCTAGTTAAGCAGCTACAGCACTGCACATTTCAAAAACAAGGCAGATTAATTCTTCTAATTAAAATATTTATTATTGTCAGCCACTTAAATAAAAGGTTTAGCTTATTAAAATCAATGTACTGATCACATCGCTGTTATCGTACGCGTCAAAGGGTTGAAAGTGTGTTAATTTTTTTACTTTAATTATTCAGAGATTCCTCCGCGTACCACTAGAAGGAGGCTTGTGTACCACTAGTGGTACACGTACCACAGTTTAAGAACCACTGGTCTAGATGAAATCAGGGTGGACATTTCAGCAAGACAATGATCCAAAACACAGCCAAGGAAACTCTCGAATGCTTTCAGAGAAAGAAAATCAAGCTGTAGAATAACCCAGCCAATCACCTGACTCGAATCTAATAGAAAATAGCTGGCATATATATATATTTATAATCTTTTATATAGGTTATAGTTTCACTGAATATCATACTAACAGTATTTAGCTTTAAAAAAGAAAGAAAACTAATTAACATGGCATACAATATTCCTGCATGCTCTTTTCCTCTCAACCCATTAAATAACATTTTAGAGTTTAGAGCTGGAACGCAGTGCATTTTCTCATCTCTGTTTTCTTTTACTTTACTTTCTGGACGCTGCGTAATACCTGAAGTAAAGTTTTGTCGGTGCGTGTTGATATTGCATGCTGATGCTGTTTAGATTCCCCACTGACTCCATCTCAGCTGGACATCACAGTGATGGCAGACGCTAATTAAAGCAGAATACATTACCTATAATGAGTAAGAAACTCTCCGTGTGTGTGTTTGTTTTGTCAAGGAGGCTTTATACCGCATACATAAATGTAAATTAAAAGTTTTTGAAAACGTGTTTGACTGTTTAAAGATATGTAGAAATACAATGTCGTAATAAACACTTCTGCTCCAGAGTTTGGAATAATATTTTTTTTTTTACTGAAAGATGTCTCTTTTGTTTACTAAAGTTACATTTACAGAATGAAAAATGCAGGAAAATGTATTCAGTTTCTGAAGCGTTATTTCAACTGAAATATTACTACTGTACAATGGAAACAATTCTGATTAGCTTCCTGTATTCAAAGCAGTTGTAAATTATTCCTCAAACACACAGTATTTCAGTATTACTGCAAACACTGTGTTTGTGTTTAGCCGCAGTTCCTTGTGTTCTGTTTATTAATTACAGTTGATGGAAAAGTTATTAGCCCCATGTGAATTTTTTATTCTTTATCAAATATTTCACAACCAGTGTTGGCTAAGTTACTTAAAAAAAAAAAAAGATAACAAATTACTGACTACAAGAGGAAACTTGTAATCTGATTACTCATTACTAATTACCTAATGTAAAAAGTAATCAGATTACTAATTACTTTACTTTGAAGTTACTTTTAAAGGGCACCTATTTTACCCCTTTTTTAACATTTAAGTCTTTTGTGTCTCCAGAATGTGTCTGTTAAGTTTCAGCTCAAAACACCCATCAGATTATTTGTTATATATTTTAAAATGTTGGGATTTTTTGCTTTGAACACTATGTAGCTGTTTTTGAGGCCTGTGCCTTTAATGCTGGTTCTCCCAGCGCACTGTTCCCACATGCCTGTCAGAGTGTGCCTCCGTCTGCGCCTCAGTTGCCTCAGATAAACAGACAGACATGAAGGAAGCAGATATCACGTAACGTTTGTGAGAAATACTACAGTAAGTACTTTCCCAATGATTATTTGATGTATTTGTTGAGGAGTTAGTTCAAGCCTTTCTGCGATGCGTCACACAAAATGTTGTTACAAAGTTCATACACACACACACACACATATACAGTATACATGCAAATGTGACAGGATGCACGTTAATATCCACTGCTGTATGGCTATCCGTTATGTTAACATACAAAATAAACCTGAATTAACGTCCACAAACCAGGATTGAAGCGTCTTCTTTTATAATTGTTCTGATACGCGGCTAAGGTGATGAAGTAAACCTGAAGTAAATCGCTGTAATTCATTACAAACATGCACTGTTTTAAAAACATGTTAAACTTGTAAAACTAACTCTTGATCACATTTGATGATAATTGATGATCACAGAGAGCTGAACAGATCTTCTAATCCTGGTTGCTTTGTGCACGTTATGTCTTATTGATATGATTATACGCGTTACTGCGGAGACATGTTAATAATTCGGTGGGTGGGAAAACCGCACTCATACGTCCCGTTGCGGTTGGCCTCAAAATGGGAGGGATTTGGATCCTATTTTACCATCAGAGAAAAAAAATATAGAGACTTATTGTCTTTATATCACCCCAATATGACTGTGGACACACTATACCTACACACAGTTCTGTCTAAATAGCTTCAGAAAGAGGATTTTCATCATAGGTGCCCTTTAAAACATATATAAAAATACAAAATAAACTGCAGCTCTTTCAGTAATTTAATATTTAATTTAATAATATCTTTCAGTAACATATATATGCTTATGGGGCCGGTATGTAAACGGCCCTATAAGCAGCTATGCTTTTGATGCTATTGTGTCAAACATAACTTAGGGAAAAACTATATAAGGGGCTAATAATTCTGACTTGAACTGTATATCATCTTTACCCATATTTTTTAAGAGTGTCAATACTAGTGGAGGGCAATATATTGTAAGTACTGGAAGCAAGAGAACTGCAAAAGACAACATCACACTCTAATCAGCACCAGTCCAAAACACAACAGTATTGTGAGGATGAAGATGGCAGGAGCTTCAGTTTCTCTCTAATGATATATGGCCGAGCTTTAGCTCTCTGTGCAAAGGGAATCCTTGGTGGTCTGATCAGAGACGATCTTTGGTCTTGCACAATCTGCACTTTGTATGTCATGCCTTCTGTTTTTTTCCCCCCACTCTTGTTCCAGGATAAACTCAATATCAATGGCTGCCAAGTTCAAAAATAGCTGCACGCTGTGGAAAGACGTGCAAATTTATGCAGCCTTCTCAAAGTTGGCAGTAAAAAGACCTGACACTTTTACTCAGAGCCAACGTGCGGTTTAATCTTCTAGGATGAGCACATAACCAGACCTCTAACAGCATACAGAAGGGAAAAAAAGTATAAAAAACAGCCAAATTTACGCCCAAATAATGACAGACTCTCACAAGTAATTGCATACTTCATCCACAACACAAGCTGCTTTTCTAATACAGACATCTTCAGCATGCATTTTAAATTCAACACTTAGAATGCATTTTATGGAGCATTTTTATAAGCGTCTTTTTTAAGGCCCCATGAAATTAAATAATTTGTTTTAGATGTTAGTTTCAGTTTGATAGTTTTAAGGATATCTATACGCTAGTGTGCTCCAAAACAGGTACAAAGTTTGCAATAAACTGATATAAACATGTAAAGATTGTAGTTCGACACTTCCGCCTGTATGGAGCAACAATTTCAAGTCACCTCATACTTCAGTTTGTGATCAAATCTTGACCAATCAAATGCTCTCTAGTATATGACATGCCCCGCCCCCATAAAGACGCTTTTCATTTGCTTTTCATTTGATGCTCTTAAGCTCATTCACTCTCAGTGGCAGAGCGGTGATAAAAACAACTCTATTGGCTGTTTATGTAAAAGGGGAAGAGCTACTCTGGTGCATTATTACATGGACAGAGATTTGAGTTCTGCAGATACACAAGACTATTCCAGAGGAATAACACCCAAGGTTCATTTACCTCACATTTTGGGTTAATCATTATGAAAATGTACTTTATACAATGCAATGAGATGGAAAATAACATTGTAAAAGTAAAAAGAAAGTTAATGAATTCATTCATGTACTGCCAACTTATCCAGCTTATGTTTCACGCAGCAGATACCCTTCCTGCAACCCATCACTGGGAAACCATACACTCTGATTCACACACATACACTACAGACAGTTTACCTAATTCACCAGCATGTCTTTGGACTGTGGGGGAAACCGGAGCACCCGGAGAAAACCTACGTCAACATGGGGAGAGCATGCAAACTCCACACAGAAAAATGCCAACTGACCCAGCTGAGGCTTGAACAAGCTGACCTTCTTGCTGTGAGGCGACAGCGCTACCCACTGCACCACCGCGCCACCAAAATTAACGATTTACTTTTTTTTTTTTAATTATTATTTTATCTTCCACAATCATCAAAAACAAGACACTTAAGTGTTTAAATATGCCAATTTGTTAATATAAAATGTACAAATAGTCATTATTAAAAAAAAAAAGGATACTGTACATTCTAAAGCAGGTAGAAAAATCTATAGATGCATTATTTTATTATTACTTTTATATGCTTGAAATTAATATATGATTCATATTTATAAATATTTTATCTAGTTTAATTAATGTTATTTATAATGTTATTATTGTTATTAAAAATTTATTTTTTTCAGATAAAAAAATTGAACTGATAAAATGTTCAATATAAAATACCTTTGGGAGATTTTGAATGAAAAAGGTTTAAATTAAATTGCATTTAAGTTGTATTTATACTAGGGCAGCACAATATTGGAAAAATCTGACATTGCGATATTTAGTTTTTCTGCAATATATACAGTGCTTAGCATATATACGTACACCCCTCACAAATCAATTTTTTTAAATGCAAATTTTTAATAGGAAAGCAATACAATATTATATTTGTGCATATACATTAGATTAGTCAATACTAAAGCCAAACCTGGAGCTTATCTAACAAAATAACTTACGTTAATGGTACAGAAACTAGTACACCCAAATTTATATGTTAAAGAAAAATACTGAATACAAGTTTTAAAAAGAAGAAAAATCAAGAGAAGCAAAAAATAGAAAATTTAGTTGAAAAGTTTAGTTTGGAGGTATTTTTTTTCAATATTTTGCTTAAATTTAATTGTATTATCCTTCAATTTCTAAATGTTTGGTGACTAAAATATTATTTTAATAAATGTATCTGTTTAATAAATCCACACACAAACTCATTCACACACATACACTACAGCCAATTTAGCTTATTCAATTCATCTATTGCGCATGTCTTTGGACTTGTGGGGGAAACCGGAGCACCCAGAGGAAACCCACGCAACCACGGGGAGAACATGCAAACTCCACACAGAAACGCCAACCGACCCAAACCAGTGACCTTCTTGCTGTGAGGCTACAGTTCTAACCACTGAGCCACCGTGTCACCATATGTAAAATATTGTATGTAAAAGTTTATTTAAAAAAAATAGCTGGACAAACACACATTTGCTTTCTGAAATGATCTTATTCTGTTTTAAGCTCCAGCATTTCTCACATGCTTTTACAGTATATATAATTCCAGATTTCTCCATAGATAGAACGATCATCTTTCTGTGATTCTGTTTCTGTCAAATAAATCTGCATATATTTTGAGGTGTGAACAAACCCCATCAGACTCCCAACCTCTTCTTCCTCTTCCCACAGTTCAAACATGCCACATACAAAATGGCCAGTCACATCCACACGCACCGCTGCTTCGTGGTGACTGTAGGAAGCTGTGTGCCATCTGTAGTTTGAGTCTAATCATAAGCGTGTAAATCAAACAACCGTATGTGCAGCGGCGTCTATCACCAGAAGCAGGATAATCACGAGAGAGTCCTGCTGGATGAACAGACCCTATAGCCTGTCTCCTTTTACCAATCACATCACCATTCACTCTAACACTCAGATTTATTGCTGTTTGGTGATTTCACACCTGGGATGAATTTTCCAAAACTATTGTTAGTGAAATATGGTCGCAAGTTCTGTCATTAA
This sequence comes from Danio albolineatus, assembly GCA_903798035.1. Classification (NCBI taxonomy): domain Eukaryota; kingdom Metazoa; phylum Chordata; class Actinopteri; order Cypriniformes; family Danionidae; genus Danio; species Danio albolineatus. The sequence goes on from CAIGQQ010038154.1 coordinate 10,516,748, forward strand.
CAATATAGCAATATTGTAATTCAGTGTTTCCCGATTAAGGTGCATCTCAAATGGCATTTTTTCATATCTTCAGAAAAAAACATTGCGCATTTGTGAGTGTGATTCACACAGGTGAGTGGGTTTGACAAACCACCTGTAGAAACATATTTCTCTCTATATGCACACGTTACTTATACTCCGTCTGAAGCTGGATTTATACTTTCGGCTGGCGCCACATCGCACGCTTCCGCTGACTGCACGCACACCTCGCCAAACAGACGAGGCTTTTATACTTGCCGCATTCGCCGTTGTGATATTCTTTAAAACGACAAAATAAACTGACCTTAAAGTTAGACGGATAAACAGAGAAGTAGAAATCTTCAGGAACTACGTCATATCATTTTATTGATCAAGATTTTTAAACTAATTATTTTTACTGTTTTTATAAATTGTTTTAATGATTATAAAGATTTTTAAATCAAACTTTGATACATCACTTGCTTTTGTTTTTATCTCGGACAGTTTTTCCTATTTTAATTTATTAAAATATTAATGACAAGAGAACATGGGCTGCTCAACAAATATATTTTTTATTATGGCAAGAATAAAAGCAAATAAAGTACACACTAAATAATACAGATGCTTTTTTTAGATGCAATTGAACTGATAAAGCTCCATTCATACTACTCACATTCATACTGTATTTTCTAATGGTTGTGTAGTAAATTTAAATGTGATACATACTGTACTTAGCAAGCAAATTTGGATGCAGACCTAGTGTTTAGCTCTAGTCCAAATCAAACACATATTCTGTACAGAAATTTAAAATGTGGATTACTTGATTTATCAATGTCTGATCATCTTGTTTTATCCTGGCCTTTTTCACAACAACATCGACAGAATTTCGCATCCTCAAACTATACACTGTAAAAAACATCCGTAATTCAGCTGGGGTGCCAGAAAACAACTGTAAAATAACATCTGTTAAGTTACAGAAATATTCCGTAAAATAACAGATATTAAATTACAGAAACATATCATAACATAACAGATATTAAATTACAGAAATATCCTTAAATTAAAATTTCTGGTAAGTTTCTGTAATTTATTATCCATTATTTTACAGTAAATTTCTGTAATTTAACGGCCGTTATTTTACCCCAGCTGCCAGAAATAAAATTACAGATTTTTTTTTTTTACAGTGATCAGGCTTTACCATGTATACTTGAACCTTCCAGGCAGGTGTGTTGAGGCAAGTTGGAGCTAAAATCTGCAGGGACAAACATTGGTGGCCCCTGCTTGAAACTATTAAGCAGGTGTGAGTTGGAGCTAAAGTCTGCTGGACGGTGTCTCTCCAGGAATGAGTTAGGGCACCCCTGGTGTTGTAGACAGTTGATGTTCATTAGCATTATGCCACTAGTCTTGTTTCACTCCCATGGCTCATGTCAACCTCACTCGCTACAAGCAGAATCCAGCATCATATACTCAAAACATTTACACTTGCTGTTTCTTCAAACTTCTTATTTAAATTGAGCTGAAACAACTAGGCATGAGACAATAATCATTTTCAAGGTATACCGCGGTTTGGAAAAGTCAAGGTTTTCATACAGCCAACATTTTCTGCTATACCGTTCCTTAGGTTTGTGTTTTTAGTTATGCTTTTTTTGTTTGTTTTTAGGACAGCAGTATTTCCAAAGATATCCAAAGTAGCCGTTTTAAATTGTAAAGAAATCTGTTATTGAAACTAATGAGGACAGCAGAAGGCAATGATTCATTTGAATTATTTAGTCGTGTTTTACATGTTTACTGCTCCAAAATACTTTAAATGTTTCTAAATGTTCATATCCACAAATGCAAATTTACTAACAGTAAACCATATTTTGCTGTTTTTTGTTTGTTTGTTTTTTTGCAAGAATTTAGTCATTATTTAAATTTAATTTCACTGTCTGAAAATAGGAAAGCAAACAGAACTATTTCATTTTGTAATGACTTTATTTTATACAGTGTAATTCATTCTTAAATGTCTTACCCTTAAATTTATTTCATGTTCATTATTATTATTATTATTATTATTATTATTATTATTATTATTATTACTCTCTCTTCTATCTCAAGATAAAATATTTTGTGTTCAAGGGGGAAAAAGTTTTGTTTTTTAGCCAGACATTTAAAAGAATATATTTTAATATATTTTATACTAGGGCTGTCAAAATTAGCGTGTTAACGCACGCCGATTAATTTGAAATATTGATCGCGTTAAAAAAATTAACGCATTTAACGCAGTGGTATTTTTTTCTTATTTCCTGTTCTGGCCGACATGTGTTCAGGGCCGGCGCGTCCACAGAGGCGGCCGAGAAGGGCGGCAGAATAGTGAGCGAACCCCCCGCGACACCTACCCCCTCCCTCGGCAAGTATAAAAGCCTCGAGGTGCGCGTGCATTCAGCGGAAGCGCGCGATGCGGCGCCAGGCGAAAGTATAAATCCAGCTTAATCCGCGACACCTACTCTCTCCCTCCCGGTCTGCACGTTCATCCACGAACCGGTCACTTTCTTTTTCATATTCGGGTTAAGGGCGGCGTGATCCCCGTTCGCCAAGAGCAAATTTGATGAACGTGACCGTGCGCGTTGATGACTCTGAAGGGAGTCGCTTATACCGTGCAAGCTCGCTGTACTGCCCGCGTGATCTGTGTGTGTGTGTGTGTGTGTGTGTGTGTGTGTGTGTGTGTGTGTGTGTGTGTGTGTGTGTGTGTGTGTGTGTGTGTGTGTGTGTGTGTGTGTGTGTGTGTGTGTGTGTGTAAGAGAGAGAGAGTGTTTGTGTATGTGTGGATATCCTAACAACAAGATTAAACGCCTAACATCGCAGACAGTCGCTCAAAGCAGTTTAGAATTTAATGTTTAGAGATGGCGTGACCAAAGTCCATGTAAGAAGTTAGCCTATAGTCTTTAGTGCGTGACTTTGATGTACCCCTTGGTTCTTCTTGCGTCCTTGTCTCAGCACCAGTGGCACACAGAATTTAAGCACTGAAATTCACATGCAGATTCGGTGATTCTGCTTGTGAGAGACTTTTCTCACTCTTAGGTCACATGTCAACAGACTGGACTGTCTTAGCAACTACCAAAATGTTAAGGAGGACTAAGCAAAATTGTTTCTACTTTATAATTAATGTTCTCAACTCGCAAAACAACTTTACAATGAAAACAATTGTTTGTATTCAATACTTTATTATTATAATTTTCCAATTTCCATATTTGCAATGCCTGTATTTTGGATTTTTTTGTAGTTCACTTAGAATCCAACATGGAAATAATTAAGTTTGTTATTGGCATTGATTGTTTTAAAATTTAAATGGCACTTACATGCCTGTGTTTTTATTTCTGTAATAAATACGGCTTTTCGTGATTAATCATGATTAATCACAGACAAAAGTGTGATTAATTAGTTAATTTTTTTAATCAATTGACAGCCCTATTTTATACACAATACCGTCATACCGTAAAACCGTGATATTTTTATCCAAGGTGATCATTTTTTCATGTTCAATCCACTTAAATTTGTAAATAATAATAATAATACGTTTTAAATTCCTTCGTGTTGTCCCAACACTAATCGATTGTGTGGAACCCAGCATTTTTTACAGTGGGCTTACACCAATGAGAGACAAATCTTGCCTTTTGAAAGTGAACTGAACCAAGAAAAACATTAAAACAAAGCAAACAATCCACAGGTGTGAAAACGCCTTTATCAGATGAGGACAGAGATGGACTGGCACACAGAAAAGCTGTTTGAACACTCATAACCTGCTTTGCTACCTGAACCCAGTCCAATTACATGTCACTGAACACCCACTCGCTAAACAATGGCCATTACACAATTATTGCAGCTTTACAAACACACTCCAACGAAGCTCTGCGCACAAACAAATCAACAGCGAGCCATTTATGCTGTAGTGTTTATGTGAACGTTTGAAGGCCCTCAGAGGAAGTTGTTTTAAGTCATTTCCTGAGAGCTTGTATATGCTACTGTAAGCTCTGTTTGTTCCGGCTCTTTGTCTCGTTCTCTGGAGATCTGAGCTTTTGCTGCCTTGAAAGGCGGGGGGAAATCTGGTCTAATGGAACATAAGTAGACATTGTTTTTAATCAGATCAGTAGTTGGGCCATGTAGAACTTGAGTTATAATATTATAATAATCTGATGCAAATGTGGGCTGCAAAAGTCACCATGCTTAAAAATGTCAGCTTAACTCTTTATAGGGCACTCATTGAAATACTCATAACCATGGAGTGCTACAGAACATGGGAGTTATTACAAGAAAGAAAATATACATATTGTAATCAATCTGTAATCAAAGTGAATTTAACATATACTGTATGGTTCTTCATCCGGCTTCACCTCCATTTCATACTTCAAGAGCTCTAATGGTGTGTAAGGAATTAAAAGTGTGGATTTACAACTTTAATAAATGCATAGTAAATGTGGTTTTTATGTCTTTTTCAAAATGAAAAGGCAGTATTTCCTAATAAAGTTTCATGACTTTGAGAACCCCTAAAAAACCCACAAAATGTATTTATTTTAATAGAAAGACTGTATTAGTATAGTAATAGTGTTTTCTTATGAAACATACTAATTTTTGTTTTATCTCAAATTATTTTTTTACAACATATATCTTGGATTTCACCCGGAATTTAAAAAAAATATGTATATTGTTTTTACATAAAAATGTAGTGACATTTAATTACTGAATTTAAAAAAATCAAATAAATACATTTTTTAAATTGTATTTACAGCTAGTCAGTGATCTTTGGATTTATTTTAAATACAAAGTAAAATAATAATAAATAAACCTTTTAAAATGCATTTACAGTACAATCAGTGGTCTTTGATTTAAATTAAATATTAAATAAAATAATATTACACTTTCAAATTGTATTTACAGTACAGTCAGTGATCTTTGGATTTAATTTAAATATTAAATAAAACAATAATAAACAAACATTTAATTTGTATTTACAGTACGGTCAGTGATCTTTGGATTTCATTTAAATATGAAATAATATAACAATAAATAAACCTTTTAAAATGCATTTACAGTACCGTCAGTGATCTTTGGATTTCATTTTAATTTTAAATAAAATAACAATAAATAAACCTCTTAAATTATATTTACAGTACGGTCAGTGATCTTTGGATTTTATTTAAATAATAAATAAAATTATAATAAATAAACGTTTAAATTGCATTTACAGTACAGTCAGTGATCTTTGGATTTAATTTAAATATTAAATAAAATAATGTTACACTTTCAAATTGCATTTACATTACAGTCAGTGATCTTTGGATTTCATTTAAATATGAAATAAAACAATAATCAACAAACGTTTAAATTGTTCAGTGATCTTTGGATTTCATTTTAATGCTAATTAAAATAATAATAAATAAACCTCTTAAATTATATTTACAGTACAGTCAGTGATTTTGCATTTAATTTAAATATTAAATAAAATAATAATAAATAAACCTCTTAAATTATATTTACAGTACGGTCAGTGATCTTTGCATTTTATTTAAACATTAAATAAAATAATAATAAACAATCATTGGTAACACTTTACAATAAGGTTCATTAGTTAATGCATTTACTAACATGAACTGATCATGAACAACACTTGTTCAGCATTTATTAATCATAATTGAACATTTACTAAGGTATTATTAACATCCAAGTCCGTGCTTGTTAACATTAGTAAATGCACTGCGAGCTAACATGAACTAACAATGAACAACTGTATATTCATTAACTAACGTTAACTAACATGAACAAATACTGTAGTAAATGTATTGTTCATTGTTTGTTCATGTAAGTAAATGCATTAATTTAAATTAACTAATGAACCTTATTTTAACGTGTGACCCAAACATTTAAACTGTATTTACAGCACTGTCAGTGATCTTTGGATTTCATTTTAATATTAAATAAAAGAATAAACAAACGTTTAAATTGCATTTGCAGTACAATCAGTGATCTTTGGAATTCATTTAAATGAAAAATTATTTTAAATACAAAGCATTTGTGAACGTTTAGCAATAGAAATAAATACACATTTTTACAATGCAGAAAAATAATTTTAAAAAATCTATTAATTTTATCCTAACGGAAATCTTTCACATAAAACCCTACAAAAACCTTCCGAATAAGCAGTGCATACAGTATATCCAATAGGCGATTTAATATACATAAACAGTTTTTTTATAAGCGCATATCCTCCATTCTAAATCAGATGCCGCAATTTATTAGCACCTAAATGAATGTCAAATCGCATTAATCATGTCACGTCACTCTGATTCATCTTGACATGTTTACAGTCTGTTTACTTTTTAGAAGACTAATGACACCAATATCGCAAACCGCACCCGGAAAGCTGGGATTCTGGGGGTTTCTGATTAGAAAAAGAGAAGCAGGGGAGAGAGAGAGAAAGGGAATATATGTGGGGAACTGCTTCTCTTATGTTTGCCCAGAGCTACTGGCTTAATCTAATGTCACAGAGTCACACAGTTGTTTATTGATCATAAAAGGGAAGTGTGTTATTTCAGGCCACAAGTGACTACACATACACATCCACACACACACACAAAATCAATGTCTTCCACTGTAACATGCAGTAGTGAATGTTAGTCTGCTTGAACGCCTCTCGCTGTGCTGTGTGTATGGAAGCCGGTTCATGGAAACGAACACAATAAGCCATTTCCTTTGAAGATTATGAATGGTTTGACATGCAGGTTAAGTGTTTTGGGGGCGACTTGCTGAGCCCAAGGCTTGTTTTCATGTGTACTTCTCTGTTAAAATGCTCTATTATGATACCAACATGGCAAGTCAGTCAGAAAACTGTCTGAAACATCGAGAGGAATGTTTCATGTGGCATGCATTTTAAAATGGCATCGTTATGATAGAGCGTAATAGTCCCTTCTTGAACTGCTATTTCTGCTCATTCAGGAATGCCTTATGCATTTGCAGAATGTCAAGTTTATGAAACGCAGACACATTTATAGTGCAAATATCTCCCTGTGAATTGAATTGATAGAGATGCGTCACGGCAAGCATAGCTGGAGTGATTGAATGTCATTGCATTGCATTCAGAATATTAAACCAAATAGCAAATACTGTAAATAAAAAAATAATGCATGCACATAAAAAAGGGGGACATGCATTTGGAAGCAAATGGAAAGCAATAAATAAATGAATATTAAAATTTGTGTCCCATACAACATACTGTATGAAGTATTGTGCATTTGAGTAAAAATAAAACAAAAAATACTTTACAATGGGGATAAAATATTCATATTTACTTTGATAAAACCCATAAAACAATAGATGTAGTGCTGGAAAAGTTCTTTATTTACTCAAAAATCCCATTTGGTTTGAGATTTTGTAACCTACTTTAGAAATGTGGGATATTTAGAACCCTTTGAGATTAATTATTAATTACAAACTGCAACATTTGAACTAACTGTAATATTTTTTCATGGTTTTCTTGATTTTCCCTTTTTATTAAAATGTATTTTATATTTTTCCGTAACATACTGTATTTATTGCAGTGTACTATTTTTTGCACCATGATCTTAAGTTATTTTCTTAGATTAGTTAGATTAAACATTGTTGGAAAGATTGAATGTCATTGGATTGCCTTCAGAATATTAAACCAAATAGCAAATAAATAAATAAATAAATAAATAATACATGCACATAAAAAAGGTTGGAAAGGCAATTGTAAGCAAATGGAAAGCAATAAATAAATGAATATTAAAATTTGTGTCCCATACAATGTATGATGTATTGTGATTTTGCGTAAAAATAAAACAACAAAAAAAACTTTAAATTGGGGCAAAATATCAATTTTGAAACCCTTTGAGATTAATTACTCCACAGTGGTGCAGTGGGTAGCACAAACGCCTCACAGCAAGAAGGTCGCTGGTTCGAGCCTCGGCTGGGTCAGTTGACATTTCTGTGAGGAGTTTGCATGTTCTCCCCTTGGTTGTGTGGGTTTCCTCCGGGTGCATGTGGTATAGGTGAATTGGGTAAGCTAAACTGGCACTAGTGTATGTGTGTGAATGGATGTTTCCCAGTGATGGGTTGCAGCTGGAAGGGCATCCACCTCGTAAAACACATGCTGGATAAGTTGGCCATTCATTCCTCTGTGACGACCTCGGATTAATTAATTCTTGACTAAGCTGACAAGAAAATGAATAAATGAATGAATAAGATTAATTACAAACTACAAAATTTAAACTAACTGTAATATTTTTTCATGGTTTTCTTGATTTTTCCTTTTTATTAAAATGTATCTAATACTTTTCCGTAACATATTTATTGCAGTGTACTATTTTTTGCACCATGATCTTAAGTTATTTTCTTAGATTAGTTCTTTGTTAGTTTGGTTCTTACTAATCAAATGAATAGACACACACACAAAAACAAATATCTTATTATATATCATCCCATAGAAAAATAATACTAAAAAGACATCTGTAAAGAGTATATATATATTAGGGCTTCATGATATTGGAAAAATCTGACATTGCTATATTTTCTTTTGCTGCGATATATTAAAACAATTAAAACAATTTCAACAGGTCAGCTTTTTTTGGAAAGATTTCATAAAATTAGACTGATTGGAGTGATCAAGGCCACCAGGCACAGGATGCCAACATGGTGTCAGATAGACGTTGTACCCCAACGTAGAGGGGTCGTTGCATTTTGTTTGAAAATTAAAACCAAGTTGACCTCAAAACTCAACGTCAGGCCAACGCCAATGTCCAACCTAAAATCAACCAAATATCAACGTCTAATGATGTTACAGTAGACTTTACCACTATGACGTCTATCAGATGTTGGATTTTGCTTGACATACTCGACGAATAATTATCAGTATTGATAATATGATGCATTTGTCAATATGATGTTGATTTAAGATGTTGGCTTGACATTGGATTTTGTCCAATGTCATTTGACGTCCTTATTGGATGTCAGAATAATGTTGTTCTTAGACACTGACTATCCAGTCACAACCTAAATATAACCTAACATTTATACCTAACATGTCTTATTGATATAAATGAATAATATGATATATATGAATGATATAATATATTGAATAATAATGTGATAGATTGAATAATATGATATATATATATATATATATATATATATATATATATATATATATAT
>CAIGQQ010038154.1:10526045-10537257 GCA_903798035.1 Danio albolineatus
TATATATATATATATATATATATATATATATGAATGATATGACATACTAAATAATATGATATACTGAATAATAATATGATATATTGAATAATAATATGATATATTGGATAATAATATGGGTATATATCTTTAATTATTATTATATATATTTTTTACTTCTACTATTTACTGTGTTTACTGTGGTTTTTTTTTTATTACATATGTATGTTCTTTTATTTTTATGTAAACTTTAAACTGCTTTGGCAATACATTTGTAATAATTGTCATGCCAATAAAGCAACAATTGAATTGAATTGAATTGAATTGAATTGAATTGAATTGAATTGAATAGAATTGAGAGAGAGAGAGCAAATTTCTTAAACAAATATCAAACAAATACCTCAAACAAATAATCTTATTATATATCACCCCATAGAAAAATAATACTAAAAAGACATCTGTAAATAACAAATAAACAATCTAAATGATTATAAATGAATCATTGTAAATATCCTGATTATTACTGTTTTTTATTTTTTTTTTATTACTGTTTTATCCTACAATGTTGATTGTTAAATGTACAGTGTTTTCTGATCTATTATTATTTTTATTGATATAAATGAATAATATGATATATATGAATGATATAATATATTAAATAATAATATAATTCATTGAATAATAATTTGACATATTAAATAAAAATATGATATACTGAATAATAATACGATATATTGAATAATAATATGATATATTGGATAATAATGTGTATATATCTTCAATTATTATTTTATTTTATTTACTTTCCTGTTTACTGAGAGAGAGAGAGAGAGAGAGAGAGAGAGAGAGAGAGAGAGAGAGGGAGAGAGAATGAGTGAACAATCTTTTACCTAGCAACTGAAAAAAAACCATGTGAGAATTGCACAATTCACTAAATAAATAAATAAATGGATAAATATTTAAGCTGTTGTTAGCGATAAGAAAAGTTCTTGTGGGAACAGCGTTTTGTTTTCAGTCAAGGTGCGCAGCGTTTTGTGACAGTGTGAAGCTTCTAGCACAGAGTGAAACAACAGTTTGAACGCTATGAAAGATTCACGCAGGAGAAACCTCTTTTCACCCAGTCTCCACTTCTGCCCACCTCTTCTACTGTCTACAAAGCTCTTCTGAAATGAGAGCACATTCAACAGTTTGAACACTATTAAAGATTCATGCAACAGAAGCTTCTCTCTACTCGCTCTCTACTCCTGCCCGCCTCTTCTACTGTCTACAAACTCTTCCCAAGTCAGCAGTTGTAAGCTGTTAGAAGCCAACCAGAGAACATTAACATTTTTAATTCACATGATACAGGGCTGCTAACACACAGACTGCCCACTGAAAGCAACACTGCATCAAACACAGGTCATACAATACATATACACTATAAAATAGAATTTGGAAATGCATGATGAGGCTGGCCCATTATAGCAGTTCTTTAGTTCTAATCAGTTCTTAAAAGAACCATTTTTAATAGGAAGAATATTTAAATAACCTAAATAATAATCTCTTTTGCTGAATGAAATGTTTCTGTAGATGTTAAGGGTTCTTAACGGAGCCATTAATTACAATTAATAATCTTTTTTTTTATTTCTTTATTTCTTTAAATTTTTTATAGTGGTGCTATAGACTAGGCATGGGACAATAACAGTTTTCAAGGTATACCGCTGTTTGGAAAAGTCAAGGTTTTAAAACCACCAAAATTTTCTGCTATGCCATTTCTAAGGTATGTGTAAGATTTTTTATTTACTTTTTTTTGTAGTTTATTAGGACAACAGTATCTCCAACTGAAAAGAAACGCAAAGATGTTGTTATAAATTGTAAAGAAATCAGTGTTTTTTAAACAAATGAAGACAGCAGAAGTGAATGATTCACTTGAATTATTTAACCTGACATGTTTACTGCCCCAAAATATTTTAAATGTTTCTCAAAGTAAAACATATTGTGTTCAAAGGGGAAAAAGGTTTTTGATTTTTAGCCAGACATTTAAGAAGAATATATTTTAGAGCAGTAAACACAATACCATCAAACCGTGAAACCGTGATATTTTTATCCAAGGTTATCATACCGTCAGAATCTTATACTGGCCCATGCCTACTATAGACCAAGTCAAGACCAGCAGAAGACATCCTCAAATTCACCTATAAAAAATACAATTTTACTGTTTGAGAAATCTTATATGATAATCAACAATGTTGTATGATTAATGATTTAAATATACATTTTTTAACATAGAAATATTATGGAAAAACAATAAATACAATTTTATTAAATAACACTTTAAGTGACACTAAATCTGCCAATAGATACCATGGAATCACAAACAGTAAATAAAAAAATTCAGTCCTTTGTTCAGGACAATTTTTGTTGCCAAATTATACCAATAATTTGTAAGTGATTTACCCTAACATTAAATAATTGTTTGCTGAATAAAATATGTGCTCACATTCATAAAAACAGCTCTCTCGCACTCTCTCTTTCTCAGATATTACACAATTATTTCACTTTATAAGAAAATGTATATCATTTGCAATATGCAATCATATCTATAATTTTATGAACATTTGTTTGAATTTTTGTAACAATTTTGGCACAATTTGGTGACATTTTTCAATTAGAAATATGTTTGCTCCTAGTCAGTGGCAATAGCCCAGGTTATTGCGCCAACATATAGTGCAACAGTGCTCTGGGTGCCCTAAGTTCGAATCCCAGCTCATGGACCTTGTCGATCTTGTCCCCACCTCTCTCCTACTACATTTGCTGTCATCCTACTGCCCTGTCAACTGAAGGCAAAAATGCCAAAAATAAATCTAAACAAAACAGAAAAAAATCTTTGCATCTGATGCCGACTTCTTACATCAAATTAACAGTAATGCACCACCTAATTAGCGATATCCCTGAAGTTATGTTTTTGAATGGTCTTGAAATAAATTCAGAGTCCTACTAGTCTGAGACAGAAAAAATATAGAATACAAATGTCCCCAATAACAAGACAACCCCAAAAAATCTATTACAGAACTAGTTTATCCATCACATAATCACAGCTATTTTACAGGATAGTCTGACACATTTTGAAAATGGCTTGTGTTTTGGTGGTAGCTTTATCCTGGTAGCCTATAGTTCCCTCTCCCCTTAGGAGCCAAACATGGAAGGTAATGGATTTCAGAAATATATGCAAACAAACAAACACAAGTCAGCAATAAGCAATCAAACTCACCCTGTTATTGATTTCTTTTAGTATTCATTGTTTTTGTGCACAGTGTGTAATTTAGTTGTTCTGTCTTTTCAAATGCAAAACGCTAAGATGAATCAAAGTACAGTGGAAATCCAATTTATCATCATCAGTTAGATAACAGCGCCGGTATGATCTAATTGATGATGATGTATTGGTTTTTCACTGTATGTTAATTACACTGTGGATTATGTCGAGTCGGTGTATTTTTAGTCTCCTGCACACAGATGCAAACGCTCACATACTCATAACACACTGTGAGGGATTTGTATTTCATACAGCACAGGAATCAATGCAATGTTTAACTACAAAATAAGCGGCACAGGCAACATCAGACTATATATACTCGTCCAAAACAACCATTCAGCTACCATATGCTGTTCTCTCTTTCACATTTGTTTGATTTAGGTCACGCTGTAATTAAAAAAGCAGTCTATTTTAAGAGTTTCCTTTCATTATCAGAGTGGAGAGGGTCTCATAAGCTAATAAGGTGGATGGATGTAAAAGTAAACTCTTCTTTATAGAGAGAGAGAGAGAGAGAGAGAGAGAGAGTGTGTGTTTGCGTTATCAGGATGAGCTAAGCTGTTAGACGCTAATTGGCCTCTGAGAGCGTGTGAGAGTGTTTGTGTGATTGATCTATGCTAACTTTAGCTCATGGTAGGTGAGCAACCATAATGATTATATACACATGAAAACATAGAGTCAGCTTTAAAAATTGAGTCAGCTTTAAAGATACACAACATTCTGCATTTGGCATCATTGATAATAATAGTTGGAAATTGAAGTGCACCGGAAGCGGTGGGTGTTTATTTGAACTTAATTGTAAAGCGCAAGTTTGAGTAAGTGGGTTATTTCTCAATGCACAGTGTAAAATATTCACATTTAGATCATTTTGTACCCTCACAGAGGGAGTATTGTTAGGACTTGACCTAGTTTCATCAAATATCAATAATCATGTTCTTTTTTTGCTTATTTCTGCAGGATGCAATATGAAAATGTGGTCATGAGCGGGTATCTGATGAGAAATGAGGCTCTTGGAAAAAACAAGCGCTTCCTGCCCTGTGGGAGGTTATGTGTGGGAATGCTCAGATACTCTATCTGAAAAGCTTTTGCACATAAACAAGACTCTGGTCATATATGAAGCCTCTTTTCCAGTGTGACAAGACACAACAAGTTCATTGAGAAGAGAACAATCAAGCTGATATCCCTGACAAAACGAAACAATCATCCATGTGATTTCAACACTGCATCCAATTACAAGCAAAGCCTCGTTGGATTTACTGTCACAGGTCATAATTTGTATATTCGAAGAAAACACCTGCTGGAGCTATGACTGAAGCACAGATGTCCACTTCGTCTGGGTCTAGTGGACATGGAGGAGGTATGGTGACCAGTGCCTTACTTTGCTGGGCTGTGGCTCTTGTGTTTCTCTCGTTGACAAGGGTGCCTGTTGTACAGGGTGATTGCTGGCTAATTGAAGGAGAAAAGGGATTTGTGTGGTTGGCGATTTGCAGCCAGAACCAGCCCCCTTACGAAAATATCCCAATGCATATTAACAGCACAATTGTTGACCTACGCCTCAATGAGAACAAGATTCGAAGCATCCATTTTTCTTCCCTAAGCCGCTTTGGCAATCTCACATACCTGAATCTCACAAAGAATGACATCTCTTACATAGAAGATGGGGCTTTCTCTGCTCAATTTAATCTCCAAGTGCTGCAGATTGGCTTTAATAAGATGAGGAACTTGACTGAGGGAATGCTAAGAGGTTTGGGACGCTTACAGTACCTCTATCTTCAGGCGAATCTGATCGAGACCGTCACAGCCAATGCCTTTTGGGAGTGTCCTGCGATAGAAAACATTGACCTCTCTATGAACAGGATTCAGCAGCTTGATGGTGCTACATTTCGCGGACTATCAAAGCTGACGACATGCGAACTCTACGCAAACCCCTTCAGTTGCTCATGTGAGTTGTTGGGATTCTTGCGCTGGCTTGTTGCATTTCCAAACCGGACAAGTGAGAGGATGACGTGTGATACACCTGCTGGCTTTTCAGGCTACAGTCTCTTGAGTCAGAACCCTAGGATGCCCAGATTTCGAAATGCTTTCCATGCGCTCTCCTCTGTCTGCACCGATGACAATGTGACTCCGTATCTTCATGGATCTCCAGATGGAGGCATTCCTACGAGGTTGCCTGATTTGAGTCCTTGCGGACTGGATGACTGTTCCTCTGGGACATTTCCAGAGGAGACCATTAGCATCAGCCCCACCTTTCTGGACTCAGATGCTCGTCCAATAATGAAACTAAAAGAAGTTACCCACACAAGTGCAGTAATCACCATCCAGATTCCAAATCCGTTTCGCAAAATGTACATCCTTGTCCTCTACAATAACAGCTTCTTCACTGACATCCAAAACCTGAAAAGCCAGAGAGAACAGATTGAGTTACAAAACCTTAAATCTCACACCAACTACACATACTGTGTGGCATCCATTCGTAACTCCTTGAGATTTAACCACACTTGTCTGACCATCTCCACAGGACCAAGGACATTGCAGGAACGCGTGGTAAATGACTCAACAGCCACTCATTACATTATGACTATCCTCGGGTGTCTCTTTGGGATGCTCATCATACTGGGTGTAGTTGTCCATTGCTTGAGAAAGCGCAAAAAGCAAGACGAGCCAAAGAGCAAGAAGCTGGAAAAGATGAAAAGAAACTTGATCGAGATGAAATATGGAACCGAGCTGGAACAAGGGACTATATCACAGCTGTCACAAAAACAAATTCTGTCCGCTGGTGAAACAGTACAAAGGATGCCATACTTGCCAGCTGCCAGTGACACAGATCAGTATAAGATGCAAGAGATCTCTGGGACGCCCAAGACTACAAAAGGGAATTACATGGAAGTGAGATCAGAGCAACCAGAGCGGAGCATAAGGGAATGCAGCGTTCCTCCATCCGAAACCAGCCAGGGATCTGTTGCTGAGATATCTACCATTGCAAAAGAAGTGGACAAAGTAAACCAGATCATCAATAACTGCATAGACGCACTCAAGTCTGATTCAACATCATTCCAGACTGCAAAATCTGGCGCTGTGTCGACAGCTGAGCCACAGTTAGTTCTCATATCAGAACATCCACCAGGCAAGTCTGGTTTTCTGTCCCCAGTGTACAAAGGAGGCTACCATCATCCCCTACAGAGGCACCACAGCATGGATGCTCCACAAAAGCGTGCAAGCACATCCTCGAGTGGTTCACTCCGCAGTCCCCGCTCTTTTCGATCAGAAGGAGCGTACAGATCAGAGTCCAAATACATCGAGAAGGCATCTCCGCTGGATGAGTCAGGAATCATCACGGTCACTCCAGCTGCTGCAATCCTGAGGGCAGAGGCAGAGCGGATTCGGCAGTACAGCGAGCACAGGCACTCCTACCCCGGTCCCCACCACATAGAGGAGTCAATAGAGGTGTCAGGGAGTCGGAAATCGTCCATTCTGGAGCCACTGACGCGCTCCAGACCCCGGGAGTTGTCCTATTCACAGCTCTCACCACAGTACCACAACCTGAGTGGCTATTCCAGTCCCGAGTACAGCTGTAGGCCTTCTCTTAGCCTGTGGGAACGTTTTAAACTACACCGCAAACGTCATAGGGATGAGGAAGAGTACATTGCAGCTGGTCATGCATTAAGGAGGAAAGTACAGTTTGCCAAAGATGAGGACCTACATGACATTCTAGACTACTGGAAAGGAGTCTCTGCTCAGCAGAAGTCATGATTGCCATTTTTATAGCCCATCCAATTAAAGAAGACTGCACAAGTCTCTGGACCAAACCAGCCAGTATCAACGATTAAGTGACAAGTCAGCACTCACTTTTAGAGATATAGCTTAGAAGTATTGCTAGCTCTTTTCATTCTGTTCAAGAATGAAAAAGATACTGTAGATCTCGCAGTGAGTGTACGTGCCAAGTGGTAAGAATAGCAAACTTTTAACAGTATTAACCTCAACTCAACATTTGATTTTTATATATTGGAAATAACAATAAACTACTATTATATTATCACCCTCATGATCATCATGACCATCATTGATTAGTAGTATTACTGTTAAGATTGATTCTTCTTCTTATTATTACAGTTAATCTTTGGTTATCGCATGGCCGTGTCCTGTGACAGTATTGACTGTTGTGTACTTGGAAAACATTCAACTCAAAATGTCTGCCGAACACTGTTCTCCCCAACCTTAGATTTTTATACAGACTGTGCAACTTTGAAAATGCTCTTTTTTTCTTCTTTAGCGACTGTTCAATGGACAACTGCTGAATTTGCTACAGAAGCACACATCTACTGGATTTTAATAGAATGACTTTTCAGGAAAAAAACAGCTTCTCTTAATGCTTTCTCCATTCTTTTTTTTTTGTAAAGTTTACATTTTCAAACATACGACGAATGTTTCAAGTCTTTAAGACTTACAGTATACCTGCAGCCACTGCGGTGCAGGCAGAACTGTTTTTGGCTTTCTATGGTTTTCTTTGATTAACAGATCTTCAAGCAGTGCTACTGAGAAAACTGACCACACAAACTCAACACAAGTCCTGCATACTGGAGAACGAATGTACTGCGTGTGAAAACTATTTTTCTCCAACACCAGTTTTAAAATATTTGGGGCTTATTCTGATTTAAACCCACTTTGATTCTTGTTCGCAAGACCTTCAGAAAAATTTCTGTCTCAGTCAAAGATATTGCTACCACATGCCTACTTTAAACCACTGTGAATCCCAAGACCTTGCTAAATCAGCCCTGGGTTTTTTTTTTTTTTACTGAGATTCAACAGAGCTATGTCTTCGACGGCTGATAAGCCAGGTCTGAAATGCTGATCTAGGCAGTCCTAATAGCGTAATCTGTTCTCACCGCCATTAATGCTGATAGACAATTTAGATTCCACTGATTAGAACAATGGAATTGGCCTCTAAATTGCGAGAAAACAAATTTTAAGACCTGTACTGTGAAACCACACATTATGATACCCCTGATTCATGGAGAGAAAAAACATGACATTTAAATTATATCTGAATCAAAGTGCATGTCAAACGCTTAACAGAAAAGTTGTCAGCCGCATATTAAGACCTAGAGTGTGCATAATGTTGTTTTGAAGCTGTCATATCCACTATCCACAGGTGGATTGCTTGGAATACTGTCAGTTTGTGTGTGATTTACAGAGATAATATGTTAAACTGTTTCATTTCGTCAACTGATTTTATGAAAGAAGATGCCATTTTCATACTGAGCCTTGTCATATACAGATTTACTGATTTATTGCTTGTTTCTCTACTGCAGTCGGATTCTGAACAACCCAACAAGAGGGTTGTTTCTGTTTTATTTTACAAATAAGTTTAGCCAATTTCAGGTAATTATCATGAGAGCCAAATGAACGCCTACAAGAAATAAGTAATGCATGATAATAGGAATAATTTAACTCAATTGTCTGTATAATTAATAGAATCAAGGTCTTCTATAACCCTTGTGCACCGTTCAAATTGACTACCCTTTTATGTTCGGGATGAAAACATCTACTGAATTAAACTGCTGTAAAAATGCATCAGATGTATCAGAAATCTGTTAATCAACCTCAGTCCTGATCAAAACTACTAGATGTTTTTAAAAATAACAGGATTTTACCTGTTTAATTGCCAACTTCACAAATTATGTCACTGATTTGGTGGGAAAAAAAACACATGAATGACGTTTTTTAAATATAAACTGTTATTGTTGACTGGATTTTTTTTTAAATTTACCTCCACAGTCTAGGACGTGAACAATTAGTAACAGCATTGGCTTTGATGCGTTGTTAGATTTTCATTTTTATTCCCTTACTTATTGTCAGTGGCTGTTTTTGCCCCATTGATTCCATTATAACCACATTTTGATGGTGCATAAATACAAAGTCTTTGTTTTTGTTTACTCCATCTAGTTCTGAGAGCTGAGATGCAAGTTTTGATTTTCTCAGACACAACAAGGTAAGTGCACAAAGGTCACTCTCCCACTCACAGACACACATGCACACAATTTAATTTGCTGTTATATTCTATATAACGTGCTTTTTTTGCACAGGCCTAAATAATCTAAATGGTTAATGCTATCAACTGATGTTCAACAGTAAAAATGACACATTTTACCCCATTAGTGAAAACCACCAACAATCAAAAATGCATGATTATATGGTGTCATGGTTTTGTAAAAAAAAAAAAAAGTGGTTATAATGGAAGTCGTTGGGTCAAAAACAGCCACCAACAGCAAATTAGGGAGAAAAATGAAAATCAATCAAAAATAATGCATTAAAGGCAATGTTGTTTCACATATCTAAGATGGTGATAAAAGGTTTTTTTAAAATACAGTCCATAATTATGTTTATATTGAAAGTAAATTATTTTATGTGTGTTTTTTCACCAAATCAGTGATATCATTTATGAATTTGGCAATTAAAGAGTTAAAATCCAGCAATTTTCTAAGCAATTTAATAGTTTTGATCAGGACTGAGGTTGATTAACAGATTAATTGAACAAAAAAAAAAATTATCTGATGCATTTTTACCACAGTTTAATCTAGTAGAAGTTTTCATCCTGATCATAACAAAAGGGTAGTGAATTTGCCCCGAGTGTATTGTTGAGGTTTTTTTTTAATCAAAGCATTTTCTCAAAAAAAGATTTGTCACAAAAAATCATTCAGCTAGCTGAAACACAGAAAAAAATATGGCCAAATTAAGACTCAAGATAACCTCAAAGTAGATGAAAACAACCCCAACAGCACATAAGGGTTAAACAATCAAGTGACGATTTCTCTGATTTCTCTTTCCCTTAATTTGTGAATAAATCTTGAAGATTTTTTTCTAATCTTTGCTAAA
This sequence comes from Danio albolineatus, assembly GCA_903798035.1. Lineage (NCBI taxonomy): Eukaryota > Metazoa > Chordata > Actinopteri > Cypriniformes > Danionidae > Danio > Danio albolineatus. Next base: position 10,536,187 of record CAIGQQ010038154.1, read on the forward strand.
CATATCCCAAGTGCAAATTCATACTGTTCAAGACTCAAACGAAATACATTGTACTTCATGAATAGATCTTTTGAGTTGATTGTCATCTCTTATACTGCAAAGTGTAGCACTCCTGATTTTCCATGGACAGTGAAAGTAAGTTGAAAATGAATGTAGAGCAGCCTGAAAACAGCCACATGTCCGGCTGCTTGTAAGAAGGAAAGAATGGATCTCAAAGGGCTTTCATGTCTGGTGGAAATGTCAAAGAGCACAATAAAAATTGTTTTATTTCTTAAAGAATAAATACTTTTTTTCTCAAAGACATATTGTGCCTCAAGCGGCGTTCAGCTGTGGAGCTTAAGGTAAGTCTCCTGTTGTGTTTTTGTGAGAAAAGCACAGACAAGTTGAGGTGGGCTGAAATGTAATAGCATGTCCTATAAGAACTGGCTGTTTAGGTCTCAGACACTGAAGATGGCAGCTGATATTATTAAAGGGTTCCAAAAATCTGTACTGAATATCTTGGATTTAAAATGAAAAGTGAATGGATCGCAGAATGAAAGTCAGATTTGAATAAGAAACACATTACAGTGGTTTCTAATTTGAGTATAATATTGACAAACACTGTAAAAAAAATACTGGGTTCCACACAACCGTTTTGTGTTGAGACAACATTGAAGAACTAAGTTAACTCATTAGTTTTATAAATTAAAAATGAAACAATTTGTCCAAAAATCCTGGTTGCCTTTAATTTTTAAGCTACATCAAATTAACCGTATGAGTCCATTGAACTTATGCTTTGTTAACCTGACTTAAAACAGCTTGTGTAACTCATAAAATAAAGTTAGAACATGATTAAGTTAGTTTATTGAGTTACAATAAACTAAAAACATATGTTGTCATGAATAATTGGTCATATAAATTTGTGATTAGTTACTAGCAAATAAACCAACTGCCTAAAAAGCAACAAGTTGACTTAACAAAAATAATGTAAGTAAACCCATTGTAACTTGGAACTGTTAAGTTAACGTAATTTTTATAATTATGTAATAAATTATGCATAAACTAATCACTTTTTTCCAGTACAACTTTATT
>CAIGQQ010038154.1:10542135-10555865 GCA_903798035.1 Danio albolineatus
AAAACAAGATAGTGACGAATGTTGGAAAAAAGCAGCCATAGCAGGAACAGAAAATACTACAGACGTCAACTGATGTCTTCATTCCTTACATTCTTCCTTATAACTTCATTTGTTTTCAACAAAACTTTAAAAAACAAGTGCAGGATGAGTATAATGGCAGAAGTAATTTTTTGGGTCAACTACCGATTTGTAAAATGTATAAAGTAAAATTTTGAGTTAATTTAACACGCTGATTTAATGAGTTGGTAATTATAAATGAAAATAATGCATTAATGATACTCACCTCACCCTCCAGACCTGTACCAATCATCTCATATGATCAAAAGCTGATTTGTTCAAACTACTTATTTAAAATGAGCCGAAGTAACACAATCCCTGATGTTCCATCCACTTACATTTGTAAAAACAATTAAGTTAACAATCGATTTGTGTTGGGACAACATGAAGGAATTGTGTGGAACCCAGCATTTGTTATTGTGTAGAGCCCCTTAAAAATGAACACAGTGAGTAAATGATGGCTGATTTTTATTCATTTACTTATTTTTTTGAGGAATTATATACTTAACATGCTGATTTAACTAATTGGTTATTTAAAAAAAAGAAAAAGATGCATTAATAATACTCGTCTCACCCTCCAGACCTGTGCAAATCATCTCCTATTTCCTAGCTGATTGGTTATGAAGAGAACTGTTACGCGTCTCACAGATCTCACACCTGTGTTTACTTTCCGAATGAATCTGCATTTTAAATGAACTGGGTGAAAGAACGATTCAATGAGCCATTCATATAAAGAGCTGTTTACTCCACTGATGAATCAATTAGTCGTTTGAATGAACTGAATCCATAAACAACTCAGCAAATCACTAATTAGAATTTTCATAGGGCTGTCAGTCGATTACATTTGAAATCTAATTAATTACACAATGTAGCAAATAATTAATCACATAATCTGAATAATAAATTATCCCCAAAAGAAATCTTTTCTGTAATCGTGTTAAATGCAAAAAGTATCAAGTAGACATTTAAAGACATGTATTGATTTTAACTTAATACATATTTAATTTTAGGCTATTTTTTTTTCTTTTTAGAATTTGCAGTCGCTATTTAGATATATTTATAGACCATACATTGCAGAACCTTAAAAATGGTTGCCAACATCCTCTAAAATATGTTTGGTAAAAGAAAGCATTCACAAAGCAGAGTAAATGATAAACTGAAATGAAATTTAATGACAGCCTGACTCAAAATACATACAGTATGTAAATATGTGCATGCTTTAATTCAAAATTACTATTATTAGTATATCACATTATACTACATTATTTACAGTGCTGTAAAGTAATTACAAATACTCAAACTACTGTAATTAAGTAGGTTTTCTCAGGAACTGTAATTTACTTAGTAGTTTTAAAAATGTGGACTTTTACTCTTGAGTACATTTTTAGTGCAGTATCTGTATTTTTACTCCCCTACTTTCCTTCAACCTGCAGTCACTACATTATTATTTCTTGTCTATGGTGATTAGAAAAATCAGTCCTGTGATTCCTGTCCAATCAAATCACACAAAGAAGATAATTCACATCATAATGAACTACAGTACCTCAAGACATGTGCGCTTTATAATTGCAGCAAACTGGAAGCATTAAAAGTGTCCAAAATCTTTACACACATTGACTCAGAGACTGTTTAGGTGCATGTGACTGATGTGAAGATGACGGATGTTTCCTGTATGATGACCAAAATGGCCTTAAACACCCAGCATACACAATACGTCAACATGACGTCAGATTGACATTGTACACTTACGTCATGGGGATGCTGCATTTTGTTTGGAAATGAAAATCAGGTTGACATCAGAACTCAATGTCAGGCCAATGTCAATGTCTAACGTCCAACCTAAAACCAACAAAATATCAACATCTAATGATGTTACAGTTTGGCGTTACACGCTTGACGTATCAGATGTTGGATTTTGGTTGCATAACTGATGTATAAATGTCAGTATTTATCATCAATATGATGCTGGTTTAAGATGTTGTCTCGACGTTGGATTTTGGTCACTTTCTAACACAACCTAAATTTGACCAAAAATCAACATCATTTGACGTCATTATTGGACGTCAAAATAACGTTGTCCTTAGACCTGGCTAGACATTGAATATTGGTCACCTGACATCATAACCTAATGTTAATGTCTTATGATGTTGTGTGCCTGCTGGGCAATACACAGTAAAAAATGCAGGATTGCACACAATTCATTCTTGTTGCCCCAACACAAATCGATTAAGTTTATGTAACAAATTTATGAGATTTAATTTTTATAAATCTCATAAATTGTTTTGTTTCAGCTCATTTGAAATTAGTAAGTTGAACAAGCAAACAAAAAAATATTTTTTTTGAGTGTAGTTTTCACACACATGCACAAATTACATGTAAAGCATCAGCTTTTTGCAGCATAATATTAACTACTCATTACTCTTGAGGCCTTTAACAGGGCTACTTTTTTACTCATACTTTGAGTAATATTTACAACAGATACTCTACACTGTAAAAAATGCAGGGTTCCACACAATTCTTTCAAGTTGTCTCAACACAAATCAATAACATTAACTTTATTGTTTTTTACAAATTTAAGTTGATTGCACATAAAACAATTAAGTTATTCCAGAAAAACCTTCAAGAATTGTGTTGATTCAGCTCGTTATAATTAAGTAGACTGGACAAGCAGCAAAATATTTTCTGAGTGTATTTGTACTACAATTTTAGGTAAGTAATGGTACTTTTACTTGAGCATAATTTTTCAGTACTCTTTCCACCACTGATTATTTACTAGAAACCTTATCATAAAGGGATAGTTCCCTCAAAACTGAAAAATCACTCATCCTTTCTTACTTGTCAAAAACATGTTTGAGTTTCTGGTTCCAAGTTGCCTTAACTAATATGCACTTACACTGAAATTAATCATTTGTTACAATGTACTTATTGTGTAAATGCTTGTAAATATCTGCAAGTAATTGATTTCTGTAATTACATTTGCAATGACACTGTTGTCCATCCCTTAAACTTTAACCCACTCTTAAACCTACCCATCCCATACCACCAAACCAGTTAAGTACAGAAATGTTCTGCAATACATTATGAACACATTAAGTACGCTGTTTTTATTTTTTGATGTAAGTACATTGTAGGACACTTAATATATGTGGGAGAGAGTTTCCTTCTTCTGAACACAAAAGAAGATATTTTAAGTTAAAAAGCAGCAGCCATTGAGATTCATCCTGTTTTGTTCCTATATGAATGTTCATGGCTGCTTTTCACCAACATTCTTCAACAAATCTTTCGTGTTCAACAGAGAAAGAAATTCATCAAAGTTTAGAATCCCCCAAGTGTGAGAAAATGCTCAGTAAACTTAAAATTTTGGGGGAACTGTCCCTTTAAGGGTGACTGATTCTGCAGAGGGTTTATCTACAGATCTGAGAGGAGATGTGATGAAGAAGTCTAGCAGACAGACTCTCATCAGTGAGGCGGGAGAGGCTAAATGTCTCGCAAATTACAATAACTGAATTACTGATGCAAATACAGTCATCTTGCTCTTCTAGAAACACACACACACACACAAACATGATGTCAGCTAGAGTGGCAGGCAGGCTAATTAGCTGGGTTTTAATTTGCTCGAGGTTGATCAGTGTCATGATCTCTCGCTAATCTTTGGAATGCATGCATGCAAGTAAAATAAAAAGTAAAACAGGAAAGCGAGAAAACTGGAATAACAAACAAGCAAGAATTCAGTTTAAAGAGCAAGAGAACTGGCACTTAACTGGCATTTTCCAAAAGCCAACTTGGTATTGTCAGGTCAGTGTTTACACTGTCAGGTCTTGATGCCCAATTCCAATCTGTTGCCATTATCTGATATCTTTGCCTGTCCGTTTACACATTCTGTTATATGTGACCCATATCCGATTCATGTGTTTACACTTGCCATAAAATTTACGATGTCACACATGCGTAAATGCGGGTTTTAGCATCTGCGCCACACTAGCCACAAACTTGCTTTTAGCTCTCCGAAATATGCGAAGTTCACCAACTTTAAATGATTTTGAGGCGGAAGAGCAGGGAAAGGACCGTCATCGCAGCTTGCGCCTATGGTTTATATACGTTTCCTCCACTGACTCATCTCCACACAGGGCAAGAAGGCAGGTAACTTCTGCCGTCGACCACTGACCACTATCCTCCTCCATGTTTTCTCTGTTGTTGTTGTTGTCATTAAACCATGGAGAAGTACCACATTGTTGCAAGTTTAATGACGTATAAAACGGAACGCCTCAATAAATCCAATCTGCCTGTTGTCATCAGTGTTGGGTAGGTTACTTTAAAAAAGTAATTAATTACTAATTACTAATTACTAATCAATATTGTATTTAAAATACTTTTCTAATTACTGTGTCTGAAAAGTAACTTAATTACTCAATAAGTAACTTAACTAAATACTTCTTGAAATCCCTAACATTGAGTGGACAAATAATAAAAATGTAAATAATGAATACTTAGATAAAACATATGAGTCAGTTTTCTGAATCATCTTTATTATATTCTATTTAAAAAAAATCTATAATAATTACATGCATAATAATTTTTAGTATGCAATGTAACCTTCTTAAATATTATTCTGCATATCTATCAATCAGGCAGGATCATGCAATCTCTACAAAAAAAGCTTCATTTTTCGCGGTATTAGAATAAAAGCCTGTGCAGGCTTAAGATTTATACGGCATGTTTTTAAACTGGATTGTGTCTCTCTTGTTTACCTGTGATCCGATAGAGCAAAAGGTGTCTTGTTACTCTGTAAACAGAGCAGCATCAGTCATGTTAAATTCGCCGACTCCCTCTGTCACATCTGCGTAGTTATCCTAGCCTTTCTTATAGTAATCTTCATAAACCATCCCATGTAAGGTGCGCGATAGCCTTGAAAGAGCCGCGCGCTACAGCACGCAGGCGCGCAATGAGGAAAAATAAATTGATTAATACTGTAATGTTCTTGTCTGGGAATATTTTCATTTCGTAAAACAGCCACTCGCTTCAGCTGAGTCCGACATCTTCCGCTTTATGACTAGCAGCAAACTGGCGCGCGGCGCTATCACATGCATCTGCACTACGATGATTTTAAAGCGCCAGAGTTTACTTTTACCTTTAGAACATAAATTAATAAAATTGTGTAAGATTATTTAGCAAGTTTAATTATTTTACAATGTAACGCAGGTACATTATAAGTAACTGTAATTAAAATACCTAAAAATTAACAGTAATAAGTTACTTTACTTTTTCAGTGGAAAAGTTATTTAATTACAGTAATTTAATTACACCCAGCACTGGTCACATTGTCACATATCTGAATTATGTCTCATTTATATCCACATATGAAGGAGGCCTGAAACTGAACTCTGAATATCCAAATGCATGAGTTATTTTCGTGTTTACACGGTCATAGGACAGATCCAATTTGTTTCACATATGAGCAAATGATTGGATTGGGTCACATTTAATAACTGCCAGTGTCAAAGTCGAAAATGCTTGTTTTTTTTAATTTTTTTATTTAATACGTTGCAGTAAAGCTGAACAGAGCTTGTAGAATACTTTGAACTAGCTCAAAATAGATACCATCTTTCCAAAACCAGCTCATGGACAATTTGTATAAGATTCAGCAAAATTTTAAGGCCAATTTAACATCATTTAAGTAAAAAAAGCCAGTTTGACAGTGGGTAGCACAATCTCCTCTCAGCAAGAAGGTCAATGGCTCTCATTGAAAACAAAGCATTAATTATGACGTTGACCTGATTAAATTCATAATATGCAGCTTTAAATGTTAAGTTATTTACAGTAGGTAGAAGTTACAAGTATTGGTATGTAGAATATGATCATGCAGAATATGTACCTTATAAACAGCCAATATCTTAATAATAAGCCACTAGTTAATAATAAGAATTATACATTATACATTATATATATTATTACATCTCTAAATGCAGTATTAACTATCAGGTAATACACACTACATTCTGTGAGCTGCAAAATGCAAATGCTGTTTCATGCTAATTTTAATATTGAAGAACTCGGCTTTTACCTAACATCACACATTTATGCATTTTGCAGATACTTTTATGCAAAGTGTTTGACACTCCATTCAAGGTTTCTCGGTTTTTGCATTCCTTGTAAATCAAACCCACGACCTTGGCATTGCCAGCAGCTTGCTTTATACTGTTTGAGCTACAGGAAAAACGCATATGCTAAAACTATAGCTGTGATATCATACTGCTTTTTCATTTTCAACCCAAAAAAACCCTATGCTATACACTTTAACCTGGTTAAAAGGTTTATAACAGGTTTATAACCTAACCTGGTTAACAGGTTTATAACGTAAATATACCATAAATTCATGCTCCCAGTATTCTCTGCATAACTTTACAGTTTATGCCTTTTGTTTTGACATTACTATGGTTCTTTTAGGTTTTTTCCTCTTCAGTTATTATATGAGATTTATGTTACATCTAATATTTATGAATAATGTTTACTGCAATAGTTTAGTGTCATGTATGTTACCATGAAGGTGTTTAGTAGTTGAATGACACTGAGTGCCTTTTTTTATATTAGCATGCGGGAAAAATTGTTTGTGATGAGCTTTGGTTTATTATAGGATTTCTTTTCATCTATACTGCTTATGGTTATATTTTTGTCTGTGTAACAAAGCTTTGTTGTGAAGAAGTTAGATTTTCATTTATAGTACTAACATTATAGTATTAACATTTATAAATGACTATAAATGAATATGGTAATTTACTGTAAAATGTAGACATTTCTTTTGCGGTCCTACCACATCCTTTATGGTAAAATTCCACCAAAAAGCTGCAAGTAAATTAAATAAATAAAAAATAAAATAAAAAAAAGCTTAATCTAGAAAGTCGATAGACAAAATAAATAAATAAATAAATAAATAAAATTAGATCAACTTCATTCATTCATTTTCTTTTGGGCTTAGTCCTTTTATTAATTAGTCCCTTTATTAAACCGCCAACTTATCCAGCATATGTTTTTCAGCATACCATGGACAATTTAGTTTACCCAATTCACCTGTATTGCATGTCTTTGGACTATGGGGGAAACCGGAGCACCCAGCAGAAACCCACACGAACACGGGGAGAACATGCAAACTCCACACAGAAATGCCAACTGACCTAGCCAAGGCTCGAACCAGCGACCTTCTTGTTGTGAGGCAACAGCACAACCTACTGCGCCACTGTGTTGCCCATTAGATCAACTTAAAAAATATATATTATTTTTTTCAACTAAATTTCTTTCTACAAACTGTTCTGTGATCACCTGAACCCCCACATGACCACATGACAACTACTAAAACATTATGCAATTCTAAGCGTGCCTCCCACAGGTGAACAGCCTCTAGAAAACACACTCTTTCGTCTCTCTGAGACTCCATATCTCAAAAAAAGAAAAAAGAAAAAAAAAGAAGAAGAAGGTACACTTGAAGTCAGAATTATTAGCCCCCCTTTTATTATTTTATTTTTAAAATATTATCAAATGATGTTTTCACAGTTTGTCTGATATTATTTTTTCATCTGGAGAAAGTCTTATTTGTTTTATTTCGGCTAAAATAAAAGCAGTTTTTAATTTTTTAAGGCCATTTTAAGGTCAAAACTATTAGTTTTAATTTTTATTTGACAGATTTTAAACAAATTGTACAAAAATAGAAGTATCTCATATTGTTACATTCCGACCAGTCTAGGGTTGGCGAGAACAATAACAAAAGTGTAAATAAAATTTTACAAATAATAAATTTAGGGTATTTCCCCTTCTCCTGTCCCAGCTCACAATAATCACAACCAGTTTATCAAGGAATAACAAGATTTAATTCTCTCGGCATCTCTTCGGAAGGGAATCCAGGCCAAAATAACAAACAAAAATACAGCTAACTTGCAGGTACATAATTCTAACTTACCTGCTAAAATAAAGAAACCCAAACAAAATTACAATGAACTTCCCTTTCTACCTCGCTGCCACAAACCAGGAGAAAACGGGTTTTCAAAGTAAATGGCGACTCCCAACCTACAGCTTCAATATAAAAAAAAGAGAATAACAAAGTTTTAATAAGAGTGAAAATAAAGCACACAGGCTTAGATGCAATACGCAGAGCTATTAGAAAATAAATAAAGACTTGTAAGCTAACGAAATCAGTCAAACACAAAACACTATAATGCAACAAATAATCTGGGGTAGGAGATAGGAGACGATCGGAACAGCAGCGGCGGCAATGACGACGGAGATTTGCGACCTGCACCGAGCAGAAAAGATCCGTCCTTTGTTCCTCTTCTCCACTTATATATTTTTAAATAAAACTGTTGAGGATAAAAACACAATAAAGCCCTGGGCTTGTTTCCATTGTGGTCCTCGCTGTTAAGTATGGTTGCAAAATACAGTTAATGCATAAAACAAACAGTACCTCCACGTTTTAAAACGGGAACAAAATTATTCACAATACTATAACATATAAAATAAATGTAAATAGAATATAAAATGTGGTAACAGAAGGCGTAATGGTGGTGCAGTGGGTAGCACTATCGCCTCACAGCAAGAAGGTCACTGGTTCGAGCCTCGGCTGGGTCAGTTGGCATTTCTGTGTGGAGTTTGCATGTTCTCCCCGTGTTTGTGGTATAGGTGAACTAAATAAGCTAAACTGGCCGTAGTGTATGTGTGTGAATGAGAGTGTATGGGTGTTTCCCAGTATTGGGTCGCGGCCGGAAGGGCCTCCGCTGTCTAAAACATATGCTGGATAAGTTGGCGGTTCATTTTGCTGTGGTAACCCCAGATTAATAAAGGGACTGCAGGACTGGGAAATCCCATCCAACTTCCAGAAGGTGTGACATTACCGTAAATGGGCCATGCACCTCCTATAATTGATGCGTGACCAAATCTGTACATAAATAGATGGTCTGATTACCTCATTATTATCCCTCTTTGGTGAGCTAGGCAGGAATATAGGGACGGTCATGGCTCTAATGCTCCTCAAGGTCAGAATAACGCGGATGAAATATTGCAGGCCACATTAGAAAGCACACACAGAGGGGAATAACCCACTAGAGCCATTTCTATTCAGTCAGAAACCTCAAACGGGTGCATTACTCAACAATGACTTACTCAGCAATAGGATCATGTGAGATTCAGGAATATTTACATAATGTGAATGATGGAAGGTTTAGGTAAACACTTCATGCTTTCAAAAAACAGATGCTTAGTAACAATTGGAGGTGTAGTGTAAACATTAATGCTTAGTTTTGATGGTGTAGTTGCTGTTGTCACGTCTGGGAATAGCAGAAATACTGCAGGACATACATATATGGTCATTTACATTTAAATATATGGGATTTGCTAAAGGAACGTGTTTGTGAACAGCCACTGATAACACAATTCACATCACATTTACGAGTGCTCATTTCTGGCAAAATTTCAATTGAAGTTGGTCACATGAATTTACAGTGCTGGCCAAAGGAATGCTGATTGGTTTTAAGGTAGCTTCATGTATATGCATTACACTTATTTACACTTTCACAATTCCTCTAGTGTGCTTGGGTTTTCTTTTAGATGCTTCACACCCCAAAATATGATCATTCATGTGTGACGAAGCCTTTAAAAAAAAAGGTGACAGATATTTTTTTTATATTAAAACCAAATTCATACTACGAAAAAAAATCATATTATAAAACATTTAAAATAATATTAGATACTATTTTCTGTTGTTGAATTTTTCATTTTTAATCTCACCATACATTATAGTACTTATATGGTATAGTATTTATTTAAACATTTATTGACTTACCATATATTTATTCATTATTTTAACCTAATTTGTGTTCATTTAATAATTATTATTTTAATAAGTTTAATGATAACAATAAAAATATAATAGTAATAATAATAATTATTATTATTATTATTATAATAAATAAATAAATAAAATAAAGTATTAAAAGTAATAAAATAATTTAAATAAAATGTTTAACATATGTGTTGATCCCGGAACATCATTTTTGTTCGAAAATATAATCCATACCTATTCCTTACCTTTAAACCCAACCAGAACTGTAAATTATTCCCAAAATCAGAGGGGAATAATAGTTGGATAAAACTAGTTAATGCAAGCCTAAACTTAACATAAATTATAAATGTTAGCACATACCGGGGTGCAGATGTACAAAACCAGTGACGAGGGATAAATTCAGTCCAAGGTGTTTAAGTGCAAAAAATGTTGAAATTGTGGAGTCCCAGCAAAAACAAAACTATTTTTTTTTATTTTTTTTTTTTACAAAATTATATACAAAATTTACAGAGTCTATGTGTGTCCTGGCTATGCCAACAGTTAGACCCAAACACAACAACTATCCGCACAAGGGAAAACTTCCTAAAATTGCCAACATACAGGAGCCATTTTATAGAGTTTGGCCCATTTTATTTTAGAACATACCATATGAAAAAATATAAAATTCTAAAGCAAGGCAACAATATTCTAAGAGACAGCACATATGATAGTAACAAGCAACACATATCTCATCAATATCTACAAAAGTTGTCTGAAAATTGTTACTCTAAAATTAATGGTTTCGTTGATTTATCCCCCATGATGTCATTAAAAATGGTAGAACCCGGATCATTGGGGAAATGGAAACTTTACAATGGCCGCTTTTCCTGCATACAGGTTTGGCTGTTTGGAGGTGACCCAGACTGTAGGTAGGATTTTTTCTTAGATTTAATAATGAAAAATAAGCTGTTATGTTTGCGACAAAGTCTGGTGTGATTAATTTTAAATGTTAAACCAAACAATGAAACGTTAAGCTAACTCAAAGATTGAAAAATAAAAAAACAGCAAAAATGATTTTGCAGAAATAAATGGAGCATCTCTCACAAAACAGTCAAGTATCCACTCAAACAGTACATTACATTACATTTTTTTCAGCAGGCATTTAGATTGTGTGTATAGCAGAAACTGTTTGTGTTAGTTAATGCATGGTTACAAATTTGCCTAAATAAAAGTCATAGCCACAGTCTATCTGTGACAGTAAACATATCCCTTCATTCTGACTGGCTGATTTGAATGTTGCTCCAGGATCAACATACTGTAGATGTTCATCTAGGAATATGTTCGACTTAGTAGCTCCCATTGTAGTCCCCTGGGGGTTCCAGGATCCCAGTTTTAAACCTCCCACACGACTGTGATTGCGTGATACTGTTGACCAAAGCTAGGTAATTCCAAGTTTCCATGTGCTTACTTCCACACCCACTGACCACTTTATCTACTGTACACCTTGATAGTATGGTGGCTAAACCACAGTTTGCTTTCAGAACCCATTTGATAAATTTGTAGCATTGATTCATTCAAGATACTACAAATATTCTTCAGAGCTGTTGATACATAATGCCACCATAGCACCCCACAGTTGCTGCGGTTTGTCACTGCACATCCGTTATGTGAATCTCCTCTTCCAGCACATCCCAAAGCTGCTCTTTAGAGTGGAGAGCTGGTGATAGTGGACTCGTAGTGAACTCGCTGTCATGTTCAAGAAAGCAGTCTGAGATTACTTTGCTATGAGGCATGTTATCCTGCTGGAAGCAGCGTCATAAAATTGGCAGTGTGGTGATCAGTGATGATGTGATCAGAAACTGTGGTCACGAAAGCTGTGGCATTTAAATGAGCTCAGGTCTGGGAGAACATGCAAACTCCACACAGAAATGCCAAGTGACCCAGCCGAGGCCCGAACCAGCGACCTTCTTGCTGTGAGGCGATTGTGCTACCCACTGCACCACCGTGAGGCCTATTATTAAAGTTTAAAATTCTATTAATATCAACAGCGGCAATCTCACACATTACGCAGCTGATTCAGTCGTCTTCGAGTGACATAAAATGTCCACTGCACTTCGTTTTTTTCTTGTCAACAAAAAAGGCAGTAAGGTGTACCGTTTTTGGAACGTAAAAGCACGTTCAGTGTGACAGACCACTAAAGCCGCCTTTCCACAGCACACGACAAGCGACCGACCGGAAGTCATTCATTTCCAATGGAGAGTATTCCGTCAGGTGCGTGGAGCTCCGATCATCTCCGTATGCGGAAAATTCGAATCTGATTTGAGCTGCGGATCCGTTAAAATATTTGAACTCCTGCGACTAGATCGTGTGTGACCGGCCGACCGGAAGTGATGTATTTCAGTGTTATCCAAGCAGGTCCGTGTGCGCGAGATGAGAAATAGATGATTTTTTTTCCGTTATTTTTTTAATCAGAAACAATTTCCATTCATAAATGAGTAATAAAAATATATTTTTTTATGTTGTCTCCACATTCCCTCCAAAATTTTTAGCAGTCTGTAAGTTTCAGTATTCGTTTATTTATTCATTTATTCAACCATAGTGAACACACGGAGAATAAAGGCTCTTGCACTCCTTTATTTCGGACACTGCGAGATTCAGCATCTTCCCTATGGTGCCCGACAACACTAAAAATTCTGTGCGACTGACACAAGGGGGTGTATTCTGACAGTCGTGTCCAAATGTCGTGTGCAGTAGAAAGGCGGCTTATGGCTAAAAGCAGTCAAAGTTAAATGAGAGCGCTTACTTTAAGTAATGCGGCACAAAAGCAGCAGAGCTTTCATTATTCCACTACTTCTGGCTTTTCCATTGTTGGTCATGTAGGGAAGAAGTGCTGTTTTAATGCTGCAAAGAAATACAGTCTAATATACACACAGCATATTAAAGCATCTTTAAGTTTTACATTTTAAATAATAATAAAAAAACAGACAGTAAGGAAATTGAGAGTGTTTGATGTCTCAACACGTATCACAGCAATTCGTACTTTTTGATTGAGTGGTTAATTTGTATGAATTTGTACAATCTCATTCGTGCAATTTAGTATGATTTGCTCATCACCCAATGACAGCTGGGTTTAGGGGCAGAGTTGGTGCCATGCCTCCTTTTTAAAATCATACATGTTCAAACGACTGAACTGATAAGGATTTGTACGAATTAGCCACTAAACTGACAAAACGTAAAATACTTACAGTTGAAAACATTTCTAAACATAATAGTTTTAATAACTCATTTTTAATCACTGATTTATTTTATTTTATTATTCATTTTGCCACGATGACAGTAAACAATATTTTACTAGATATTTTTCAAGACACTTCTACACCGCTTAAAGTGACTTTTAAAGGCTTAACAAGGTTAATTAGGCAGGTTAGGGAAATTAGGCAAGTTATTGTATAACGATGGTTTGATCATCAAAAAAAAAAAAAGAAAAGCTTAAAGGGGCCAATAATTTTGACCTTAAAATGCTTTTAAAAAATTAAAAACTGCTTTTATTCTAGCCGAAATAAAACAAATAAGACTTTCTCCAGAAGAAACAATATTATCCGACATACTGTGAAGCATTTTCCTTGCTTCCTTGTTAAACATCATTTGGGAAATATTTTAAAAAGAAAAAAATTCAAAGGGGGTCTAATAATTTTCTCTTTGTTTCCTCGTGAGATCAGGCTGGATGTCTTTGGCATGGCGACATAACAATGTCACTGGTTAAAATGGTTTATTTCTCTGGATTTAGACATTCTTTGCAACATTTAGAACAATGTAAGTGTATAAGTCTGCACAATAAAACACTGTTGTTGTGTTTTTTTTAATATATATA
>CAIGQQ010038154.1:10556265-10582333 GCA_903798035.1 Danio albolineatus
TATATATGAATACAAAAAAAGCTAACATTATTGTGTTTTTAAAGTTGTAAGTGAAAATTCCAGTAAATCCACAGATGTCTAAATACTCAAAACAGCCTGTCTGCCCCCAACAGGACATTTTATGTCATTTAAAAAAGCTTTCTTCACTATTGTGGTCAGTTTAAAGTTCAACAGTTATTAGTTCTGTGTGTAGAACTTAATGTCTAAAGGCACTGAATTACTATTTGATTAGTCAGTTAGATATCTGCAATGAACCATTAAACAGATGTACCTAATAAACTGGCAGATGAGTGTATTAATATAGTGTCTTAGCAAGATGAGTCTTCAATAACAGGCCTTCACTAAACCTTTGTCCTACTCTGGCATATACATAACGCAAGAATGTCTTAACATCTTGCAGCTGTTGCCATGGTAGCTTGTATGCAAATGTTTATTCAATTATCCAAAGATGGAATATTCATAAAACCTTTATTTTTTATGTCCCTTAATGCCAATTATTACTGGATCCTTTTAAAATTGTGATACATCAAAGTGGCTACTGGTCTCTCAAGGCATTTCAGAATTGGTAAGTGACCCAGAATCACTATGGCAACAGCAGCCCTTATCCGTCCCCAAAAGAGGACATACATTACAGTACTGCATGCTAAAGGACAGTCAGCAATCATTCTCAACTCCCTCTTTTTTGATAACACACACACACACGCACACACACACACACCTACAAGTGCATGCAAGGACACAATCTAAACTAATGTCCCCTAAAAACACTTTCTTTAGTTGAAACAAAACATTCCCACATGTAAATACATACATCATCAGTATTATCAGTAAATGACCTACATACTGCACTGTAGATACAAACGTGGCAAGGACTACTATAATAAAATATATTTTTTAAAGATGCGGCCATGCTTGTTATTTATTAGTTTTTTGTAACATTTTATTTGAGGTCACAATTCATGCTGTAAAAGGTGCTATATGAAAGTTTTGACTTCTCTAAAGCATAAGAACTTTCTTGTTTATCTGAAAAACAATTCTGCTGTCAGATATTCTGCTTTGAAAATGTGTTACATGTGCTAGAACGCTCTTTGTTTTGGTTCTTTTAACTTGCCCAATGTCAGTTTAGTAAATTATATTTCAGCAGCCCAGGTTGCCTTGGTGGAAAACAGCATATTTCATTCATTCATTCAGAAAGGCTCATAAAGCATGTGTCAGTGACCGAAATATGACCTCCGGTGGACAGTAGCAGACTCCAAAATGAGATGTGGATTCAGAGTTCCAAATAAGGGTGGTTATTAATTAGTGAATTATATAAAAATTACAAGTGGAAACTTAAAGTGAGCAGTTTACATTAGCTGTGTCTCATTTTAGAGGCTGCATTCTTCGAAGGATGTATCTGAAGAGTGCTGCGTCATCGCGGCGTGACGAAGGCTGCCTCATTTCAAAAAAATTCGAAGGCTCATTCAAACACAGCCTCAAAATGCGTTCTTTTTTCCCATGTAATGAGACATAACTGGTGGATCCTTCACGACCTTGAACGTACCAAGATTCGTTGCGCGCTGATAACGGCAGGATGTTCTTAAAAGAAAACTCCAGTTTGTTTATTTGACTTGAATATGTATTCACATGTTAAAAACAAAGAGAGAGTTTGACATGTCTTAGTAATGAGTTATTTTATAGACAGTTTACATGTTTATGTGTACATGAATGGATCAAAGGAAATTTTGTAAACCTCGCTTTGCCTTTAAATCGCTTAAAATAAGTTTTAAAATCACTTTGAAAATAATTACAAATTTCATTACCGCTTATTAACGGCAGCTGTTAAGGTTGCTAGCTGACGAGATCTGTCCTCTGTGTTGGCTAGATTGTCTCATTTCAAAACGCTCAGT
The DNA here is from genome assembly GCA_903798035.1 of Danio albolineatus. Classification (NCBI taxonomy): domain Eukaryota; kingdom Metazoa; phylum Chordata; class Actinopteri; order Cypriniformes; family Danionidae; genus Danio; species Danio albolineatus. The sequence continues at coordinate 10,558,155 of CAIGQQ010038154.1, forward strand.
TCGGCTTGTATGGACTTCGAAGGACTGACCTTTGAAGTCTGCATCCTTCGGAGGATGCAGCCTCTGAAATGAGGCACAGCTACTGTAACCGCATGTCCGAACAACATGCTATGTCACGAGATTTGCAGTGATAAGCGATTTGGCTGTTTGCACCAGACGAAACACGACAGAAATTTAAATACAGCCATTCAGAAGCACAGATTTGCTCTCACTCACGAAATGGTAAGGTTTACAATCTAATTAATACATACTAAACCTCTTTAACATTATTAAATCTACATGCTGAATCACTGATATGTGTTGGTTTGTATTATTTTACAGTTCTAAAGTTTAATTTCAAATGGTTTATTTTATTTTCAAGGTCTGAGGTGAACTATCTGCTGCTGCTTTCAGTATATGGCAATAATGTCATGTAAAATGGCATTCAAACTCACATTGTTAGAATTTAACACTAATTAAAGCACATGAGGTGTACCTGAGGTGATCACAATTTATCCTGTTGTGCAGCTGCGTTTCTAATATATCCATTTGAGATGTTGGTTAGAACAAAAGACAGACTCGCTCCTCAATCTGGCAACCTGCGCATGCGTTTGTTTTGATCCAGGAATTTAATACCTAGTTCAACCACTGGGTGTCAAATTTACATACAACACCTTTAAAAATCATTAACTAAGACTATTAGTTCAATAAACTGCTAATTAGCTGTTTATTTATAGTAAGGTTGTAGACCTAATCTAAAGTGTTACTTTTAGAGTTAAAAGGAGGGAGTTGTGTGGTTGTGTGTTGATCTAAGGTAGTGACAGGAGGGTAACTCATATTATTACTACACTACACATACAGTGAGTGACAGTTCAAAATAACCACCCCTGTGTGTGGCGCCGATGAGGCAAAAAAGGGATTACGAAAATGTATTTAGATATAACAGCAGTTTGAGAAAATGCCGCCAGGGGGCACAAAGGAACGGGATGCAAACGAACAGAAATATACAGCAGCTGCTACTTGTGAATGAAAATGAAACAAAAGCATTATAATTCCTTCATACCTCACTAAAAACATGTTAACAAGCTTTATAATCATTGTAAACTTGTTAAGTGCAATGAGGATTCATTCTGGAAATTAAAACAAAAGAAATAAAAGACAACTAAAATGAAAGTACAAAAATAAATACATATATAAAGCATAATAATAATAATAAAGTATAAGATATGCTAATATTATTCTTTAAAATAAAAAAATAGAGCAATGCTTTCATGCACTTTACTGTAATGTGTGATATCATACCTTTCTTCGAAAACACAGTTTTTCCAGGTCAATTAAACATGTAGAGCTACTAAAAGAAGACATTTGTGTTGTATTTTGATGCATATTTCAAACATTACATAAGTGTTCAAATGCATATTTTATTGTAAGAGCGCTGTGTATGCCCAGTGCAACTGACTACAAGCTGAAGGCAATGTATTACTGTGCGTCAGAAATAATAGCGAACGTCACTGATTTATAATTATTCTAAAATGGTTCAAGGCCTGATATATTATTCATCTTAAATGTAACCGGAAAAAAGCTAGCATTGATTATCAGCATGTGCAGCTGAAGCATCATCCATTTACACTGTTTATTTCAGGTCTTAATACAGACCCTTCAACACCATCTGAGCTCACTTCTTGGCCAATCAATCTGATGAATTTATTAAGGGCCAACGCAGCATGAGACTGACATTGTCAGGATTGAGTTCATTTATAGCTGAGACTGAAAGCTAGAGGTGCCAACACAACAGAACGTCACGTTCTGAAACGTACAGAAATGCACAATGACCGCATTTAATTTCCAGGTAATGTCATATAATATGCCATACTTTACAATAAGGTTTCATTAGTTAATGTTGTAAGGATCCATGTATTAGCCCAACGACGAAGCTAACAGTATGGGTGAAGTTAAATGCATGTAAGCCTTTTAACACATGTGAAAAGAAATATTTATACTTGTGAGAACGTATTTTAATTCGTTTCCAATTCCGAATTTAATCTGACTCCAATTTATTATAATTTGAATGCTCATACCTAAAGAGAGTTTGATTTAGCCACTAGATTATATCATATTAAGTCAGTGATTGTCAGGAAATATGAGAGTTTAAACAAGAATTGTACATTTATTTGTCAGGCAAAGATTTTCCATTCCAATTCACATAATTACACAAGATAAGCCAATTTAGATTGTACAACAGAGTTAAAGATTAATACCTGGCCATGTAGAAAGACATTGCAACATACAAGCTCTGGGACAGAGCCCAGAAACTTGTACGTTGCAACGGGGTCTTCTGGTTACAGAAATCCCCCGATTTGTACAAAACCTTAACCTTAAATACCCAACAGGGCGTCACAGTTACCCTTGCCTAGTGTATTGATGTGTTAATCATCTCTGGAGGGGGAGCATCTGGCAGAGATTTCATCAAGGTTAAAACCAAATTCAACAAATACCAGTGAAATATTATAATGACCTTAAGACCACTTTACCAATCACACAGAGACATTTAAAATGATACCAAACATGAATATAAAACTACAAGATGCACCAAGTTAAAACCTTGAACAGTTTATGTGAGATGTAAATGGTCTACTCTGATGGAGCAAGGGCATACAGTCAGGAAATGCGCTCAGGATGATTTGAATAGAACAGATGAACAGCTGGTCTTCTGATCTTCTTATATTAGCCAGTTCATTGGTCAGGCATTAAAACATTCTCGTGGTCTTGTCTCGTGGAATTCCATAACAATTTTCAGGGTTTATTATCATGGAGAGACATAGCCAATTCTTACAATGTATTCACTAATATGAACAATACTAGTACAGCATTTATAAATCAGTTCCAAATTTACTAATGCATTAATGCACAGTGTGTTAACATGAACTAACAATTAACAGCTTTATTACCATTAACTAATATTAACAAAGATACATAAATACTGTAATCTATATATTGTTTATGTTAGTAAATACACTCGGCCACTTTATTAGGTACAACTGTCCAACTGCTTGTTAACCCAGATTTCAAATCAGCCAATAACATGGCAGCAACTCAATGCATTTAGGCATGTAAACATAGGCCCCGTTTACACTAGTGCGTTTTAGTTTTTAAACGGCGTTTTAGCATGAAAACGATCCGCGTCCACACTCGCGTTTTCACCCAGCGTCTCTCAACAGGTCTCCGTCTTCACTAATCCACCAGAAACGTATATCACGTGACAATTGGCGCACTCTGGGCATGCGTGTTCAAGTATAAACAGGAAGCATGTGTCTCACTGGGCATTTGGTTATTGTTAGTCAACAAACGCTGGTTGAACGATGAACGCGATGGTAAAGAAAGCAAGAGAGGTCTTTTTGAGGACAGATGACGAGGTCGAGTTGTTACTTAAAGTAACAAATGAATATAAAACATCCATGGCTATCGAAAATACAGTGTTTACAGTGAAGGCTGGTCTGCTGTCTGCCAGTGACGTTATAGCCATGTGCGCTTGACGAATAAGGAAAGGATACGCAATGACCAAAAGCCCCAATCACGTAGCGAATCTCAGCAGCCACGCCTCTGTTTTCAAAAGTATGCGTTTTCCCACGTCCACACTGAGACGCTGCAGCAGCATTTTAGAATGAAAACGGCCTCTCCAGCGTTTCTAAAACGCTCCGTTTTCGCACCTCGAAAACTCCGGCGTAGTGTGGATGGATGGCGTAACCGTAGCAAAACTTATGCGTTTTAAAACGAAAACGCACTAGTGTAAACGGGGCCATAGTCAAGACAATCTGCTGCTGTTCAACCGAGCATCAGAATGGGGAAGAAGGGTGATTGAAGTGAATTTGAAATTTGAACGTGGTATGATTGTTAGTGACAGGCGGGCTGGTCTGAGTATTTCAGAAACTGCTGATCTACTGGGATTTTTAAGCACAAGCATTTCTAGGGTTTACAGAGAATGTTCTGAAAAAGAGAAAATATCCAGTGAGTGGCACTTCTGTGGGTGCAAATGCCTTGTTGATGCCAGAGGTCAGAGGAGAATGACCAGACTGGTTCGAGCTGATAGAAAGGCAACAGTAACTCAAATAGCCACTGAATACAACCGAGGTATGCAGAAGAGCATCTCTGAATGCACAACACGTCCAACCTTGAGGCAGATGGGCTACAGCAGCAAGAGACCACACCGGGTGCCACTCCTGTCAGCTAAGAACAGGAAACTGAGGCTACAATTCACACAGGCTCACCAAAATTGGACAACAGAAGATTGGAAAAATGTTGCCTGGTCTGTTGAGTCTTGATTTCTGCTTCGATATTCGAATGGTAGGGTCAGAATTTGACATCAACATCATGAAAGCATGGATTCATCCTGCCTTGTACGAACAGGTCAGGTTGTTGTTGGTGGTGTAATGGTGTGGGGGATATTTTCTTGGAGCACTTTGAGGCCATTAGTAACAACTAAGCATCGTGTCAATGCCACATCCTACTCAAGTATTGTTGCTAACCATCCCTTCATGATCACAGTGTACCCATCGTCTGATGGCTGCTTCCAGCAGGATAACATGCCACGTCATAATAGCAAATCATCTCAGACTGGTTTCTTGAACATGACAATGAGTTCACTGTACTCAAATGGCCTCCACAGTCACCAGAACTCAATCCAATAGAGCACCTTTATGATGTTTTGAAAAGGGAGGTTCGCATCATGGATGTGCTGCTGACAAATCTTCAGCAACTGCGTGATGCTATCATGTCAATATGGACCAAAATCTCTGAGGAATGTTTCCAGTACCTTGTTGAATCTATGCCACTAAGGATTAAGGAAGGAAAAAAAGAGGGGTCCAAACCCAGTACTAGTAAAGTGTACCTAATAAAGTGGCCGGTAAGTGTAGATGAACTAATATAACCTTGCTGTAAAGTGTTACCACTAAATTTTATGTTAGTGTATGGATTTTGTTGTGCTGTAGCTAAGCCATTGTGATCAAATGTTTGCAAAATAAGCATATATATCCAGCTTTTGATGTAAATTAAGTTTATTGTGCATTATAAAGCTAGGATTGTGAGCATAGTTAAGTTAAAGGGTTTTGCAGGTACTCTTAAAGCCATTATTATAATAACAATACACTTCAGGCTCTCAATGCTAATGGCTAAAATTAAGTTTTTTAGCCAAATCTTGGTAAGAATACCCTCACTAATCACCGCAGAAGTCTATAATTTCATTATTTTAATCTGCATCTACTGTTCATGACGGATTCCTTTAAGCTTGGCAAGCTATTACCAGCGTAAAATCCTTATACAAAGACAGTCTGACTGTTAGAAAATGACAGTAGACCTGAGGGGAAAAAGATGAACAGTGAGCGCAGGACAAAAGAGTTAAAGAATACGCTGGAATAATGAAGAGATTTGCTGCTTAATGGCTCATTTTAATAGTGGTATTCATTATAATTAAAAGAAAAATACTGTAATTTGTGTTGAAATTAAAACAGGTTAGAACTTATTGAAGTTTGGCATTTAGTGAAGTGCATTCTGGGATGCTGAATATCGGTTGGTTGCAATGCAATATTAGGCCTATTTTCATTACTTTCTTTTCGGTTTAGTCCCATTAATAATAAGGGGTTGCCACAGTGGAATGAACCACCAACTTATCCAGCATATGTTTTACTCAGCGGATTTTACATGCAAACTCCACATATTACATTTCAGAATAGTTAAAATAATCACCATAACAGCAATAATTAAAAATTTGTTGGGATACTACCTACTAAAATCTAATAAATTCAGTAAATATATTCTTCAGAAAATGACAATTTTCATTTCTCTTTTCTTGTCTGTAAACATTTCTTCTTCAATGTTTAAGGTCTGAAAACATGGAATATTTTATACTGACCTACAGTAAATAATGGCATTCTCATTTGAAATATTGTAGACATTATCTGTAGTTTATAAAACAATCACAACTACACAGTTTTCTCAAAAAGCATTTAAATCCAGAGAATCAATAATACCTTTGAAGGGGTCTCTTAAAATTTCCCAAAGTTGCAAATAAGATCCCTTTAATGCATTTATTTAGACGTAAATCCCAACATTTCACATATATACTCACAGGCCACTTTATTAGATACACCTGTCCAACTGCACGTCAATGCAAACATCCAGTGAGCGGCAGTTCTGTGGGTGGAAATGTCTTGTTGATGCCAGAGGTGAGGGGAGAATAGCCAGACTGGTTCGAGCTAATAGAAAGGCAACAGTAACTCAATTAACCACTTGTTACAACAGAGGTATGCAGAAGAGCATCTCTGAATGCACAACACATCCAACCTTGAGGCGGATGGGCTACAGCAGCAGAAGACAACACTGAGTATTGTTGCTGACCATGTCCATCCCTTTAAGACCACGGTGTACCCATCTTCTGATAGCTACTTCCAGCAGGATAACGCACCATGCCAAAGCATGAATCATCTCAGACTGGTTTCTTGGACATGACAATGAGTTTACTGTACTCAAATGGCCTCCACAGTCACCAGATCTCAATCCAATAGAGCACCTTTAGGGTGCTGATGAACGGGAGATTCACATCATGGATGCCCAGCCGACAACTCTGCAGTGATGCTATCATGTCAGCATAGACCAAAATCTCTGAGGAATATTTAAAGTGCCTTGTCGAATCTATGCCACAGAGGATTTAGGCAGTTCTGAAGGTCCAACCCCAGTACTAGTAAGGTGTACCTAATAAAGTGGCCAGTGAGTGTATATGTTCTATTCTAGGCTTATATAACTCTTACTGCAGCCAATTTAGAAAGATGCTTTGGCTACACTTCAGAATATCCAAGAGGCAAAAGCAGACTGAAACATGCAAATGCATACATTTAAAATATAAATCTCACGAAATTAAATCTAATCCCTCAGGTTTTGAAGACTATAATGATATGCATTGTGTCCTACTGTCTTCTATAACATACTGTAACAGAACGGATGTGCTGCAGATACTGTTAGAAATCTCTAATGTCATTTCATTGGATATAAATCTTTGAATCGGCCAGAACGTAATTCAGTACAGCCAGACAATAAAGCCCTGCAGCAGAGAGAGAGAGAGAGAGAGAAAGAGAGAGAGAGAGAGAGAGGAAGAGAAAGAGAGAAAGAGAGAGAAAGAGAGAGAAAAAAAAATGGTAAACAGATCAAAAGGAACGACAGGAAGGCAGAAAAATGAAGGATGAAGAAAATTCCTTCTGGGGCTCTGTAATCTTTTTAGGGTGCCTCAAACACAGCTTCAAACCTCTTCTGGAACATTGCTCACTAGCGCGATTGGCTAGCCGAGCTTATGAGAGCTAATGTGATTGTGAACTAGTGATATCTCTAACGTTACTCCATGTGTGAGAAACAGAGATTGGGGCAGGGGGGGAAAGAGAAGAGGTTGAGTGTGCAGGATTTATGGCTGCTAATATAATCACAAGTACTGTTATCTAGTTGTAGGACATTTTCTGTAAGCCTAAGAGGAATCAAACACAGCCAAAGCTCCTACCCGCTATTATCTAGAAGGATAAGTGAGATCTAAAGGAAAACAGGCGGACAGTCTAGTTAAAGCGTTCATCTTTATTACAGCGTTCATTGTTAGAGTTGTACTAGTTAAAAATACCCACACGCAGGCAGGCAGCCTGTTCAAATCATCCACTTATCACACATCGGGTTTTGAGTGACAGGGGTTGTGTCTATCGAGAAAACCTGTCTCTGTCTGCTTCAATGCTCATCTCGGTGCCAATGCAAAAGGGAGCGACCCAGCGTGACACTCTCTCTGGTTTCAAATGCCACGGCAAACTAAGAACAGATAAAGCACACAATAGCGGAATATCTCCAGTCTCATCGGTGCAACCAGTAAAGCTCTATAAAGAAGCACGCGGACGCTTTGACAGATGGACAATTCTGCCAGCATGGGAGACCACATGTTGGGGAACGGTTTGTGACCTGCTTTTTGGTCTCGAATGATAATTAGCATGACATGAATGTTGGCACCCAATGGCAAGATTTGGAACGCTGCACTTATTACTGGATTTCATACAAGTTTTTTGCATAAGCATGTTTTCTTATCTACATACATAAAGAATTGATCAAATATTTTGACCACATGATATATATACACTTCCTGACAAAAGTCTTGTCATCTATTCAAGTTTTAGGAACAACAAATAATAACTTGACTTCTAGTTGATCATTTGGTATCGGAAGTGGCTTATATGAAAGGCAAAGGCCCCTAGATTACGATTATTTTGCCACAATAAAATCTGATCATGCCTTGATTTTTTTTATCATTTAATTAGTACAGTAAGGTCTGACTTTGCTTAGACGAAAGTCTTTTCACTTAAAAATAATGTACAGAATAGAATATAAAGTCATGGTGCAGTGGAAAAAAAATTAAAATTGAGTATGACTCCCATGAGCTGCATCCATACATCTCTGCAATGACTCAAATAACTTACTAATAAAGTCATCTGGAATGGCAAAGAAAGCGTTCTTGCAGGACTCCCAGAGTTCATCAAGATTCTTTGGATTCATCTTCAATGCCCCCTCCATCTTACCCAAGACATGCTCAATAATGTTCATGTCTGGTGACTGGGCGGGCCAATCCTGAAGCACATTGACCTTTTTTTCTTTCAAGAACTTTGATGTGGAGGCTGAAGTATGAGAAGGAGCGCTCCCCTGATGATGGATTTGCCCTCGCCTGTAGTCTGTAATGTAACGGGCAGAACAAATGTCTTGATACCTCAGGCTGTTGATGTTGCCATCCACTCTGCAGATCTCTCGCACGCCCCCCCATACTGAATGTAACCCCAAACCATGATTTTTCCTTCACCAAACTTGACTGATTTCTGAAGAATCTTGGATCTATGCAGATTCCAATAGATCTTCTGCAGTATTTGTGACGATTGCAATTCAACAGATGATTCATCAGAAAAACCTTCTGCCACTTTTCCAAATGATCAACTAGAAGACAAGTTATTATTTGTTGCTGTTACAACTGGGATCGACGACAAGACTTTTGTGAGGTAGTGTATACTTTACGATGTTCAAGTACGAATATCATTGCATTAGATAAAAACAACACTGTCGACCTACATTTTCTTATATTATAGGTTACGTTATATAAGCAAAATATTTTTGCTCTAGTCTAAATTTGAATTTATTCTTGTGATTTTCCTCATCATTACTCTAGTTTTCAGCAATTACATTTGTATGATTCATGATAGACTGTGAAAGATGTTATAAAATGCAAATCAATGAATATGGCAACTTAATATTCGTACAATGTTTACCAACAACAACAACAACAACAAAAAAAAGTATTTGGATTTTAATAAAAACCTGGCTCTCCTGAGAATTAAGTTTTTTGTTTTGTTTAGATTTTTTTTTTTTTGCTGCAGTGTCGTTGTTTGGTCTAAAGCTTTTCCAAAAATTCATTATTTATCCATTTACAGCTCCTCATTAGCATATATATCCTTTTCCACCCCAAAGCTATGAATTATACAGAGACCGTTCATGAAAAACAAAAATGTTCATAAATAAACAATGAGAGGCCACTTTATTCGACTCCAGATGATAAATGATAAAATGAATAAAATATATAAATGCACGATGAAAGAGGAAATGGGTCCCACGGAATGGGGCAGGATTTGATTTAAAGGCCAAGGATGCCTGACCCACTGAATTGTTAAACAAATGATATTAAATAAAGAACTGAAAAAGTAGGAGAAAGCGTGAAAACAACTGAAGCCAAAAGTGACAGGAAGTGCCAGCTTGCGCATGAGTCTGTGCATAGTAGCTGTTTTTCGGAATTGATTTTGCCAGCCAAAAGACTGAGTTTGCATATAATAGGAACAGCTAACAGCAGGAACATTGCATCCGCAATGTATTCGCTGGCATGAGAAGAAAGCATAGACACTGGCAAAGCTCTCTGCGCACCACCTGAAACCATGGATGCAGGATGAGGGTAACATTCTTTGCTAATTACTTTGGCACAGTGGCACTTTGCATTGCTAGTGCGACAGATTTGAGACAAAATTCATCTGAAAACAGACCGAGTCATACAAGATTAAATCTTAATGTGTGTGCAGGATAGGAAACTGTGGCAGTTTATGTGGCATTCAATTGAAGAAAAAATTGAGCAATAACCACTGCCAGCTAAAACAGCCAGGGAATTTAAATACTCCTACGTCGACTAGGATTTGTTGCCAAAATAGTATAAAGCAAACCTTTAAAAGACATAAAACTTGATGCATCCAAGCATCCAGGAAATTATTGTGGTTCCAATGGGGATATTAGTTTATTCTCAATCCAACAGGGAATTGATAATAACGATCACTAGGCTATTTGAATTGTTTGAAGAAAAAAACGATAAAAGCGCTTTCAAACCAGCCGTATGAATCATTATTCATTTTGAACACAAGGGATGTTTTGAAATCTGTTAAATCCCAAACAAATAATGGTTTAACGTGCCTTTATTTCCCCCCACTATACAGGCAAACAAACTGCCATAAAATATGATGTTTGTAAGAAAGAGAAGATCAAATAATACTTCCCTCGTATACGTTTTAACCCATTTTAAAAAACACAGTGTGGGTTTTACAGCATTAAAAGAAATAAACAAAAACATACAATAGTCACTATAAGACTGAGATGTTGTCATATAGATTGTCTTAATGTGACAACCTCCAGATTGGCTTTTACATCTTTGCAATGACACATCTGTAAAAAAAAAAAAGTGAAATTAAACCTCTGGTAGTTATGTGGATATCTCTCTCGCTCTCTCTGTGTGTGTGTATAGATGTGTGTGTGTGTAAATCTCCCTGAATACTGTGTGGTGGAGCAGAGCTGGGTGAATCAGGCAACAGTCTGGCGGCTGAATAGCTCGATGGTGACTGCGCTGAGGAACACTGGGATGCTCTTCTGATGGAAGAGATGCAGATCTACCAGTCCAGTAAGTGTACGGGAGAAATCCGTTTCCAACAGCTGCATGCTGCCGCTGCCCACTGGACCAGTAGACTAGAGAGAAAGAGAGAGGGAGGGAGGGAGAGACGGGGAAGAGAGGAGCCTGTTTAAACATTTGCAACATGACTACAGACTACAAACAACTACTTAAAGGAGCAAGCATCAAACAAACAGCATCAACTACACAGGTAGACTAGCAAACAAACAAGTTCAACAAAGCCAAGACAAAACGTCACATACTGTATGAACAAGCTACCAGCAAACTACCAGCCATTTCTTTACAAGTGTGCTGAGAGCCATTTTAAGGGGAAACCTTTACCTAGTTACTTTCTGCATTTACACATGCATTTAGCAGACGCTTTCATCCAAAGCCATTTACGCCCGATTCACACAGGGCTTCAGCATCAACGCTTAATGGAGGGCATGTTTGAAGTTGGGTTAATGCAATCGATATAGCTGTATCAGCCAATAAACTTAGACAGCAACTGGCTACTGTCTGAGCTGGGGTATTTGCATAAAAGCAATCTGATTGGCTGACACTTCCACAGACGCTTGAATCTTGAGAAATTCAAGCAACACCGCTGAAGTGCTGCCAATGGATTCACAATTTAGTTTGGCAACACTTAACGTCACCCATTGAAAGTAAACAGGAAGTGTTGACACTGACACCTATGTGAATTGGACGTTACACCCATGGCCATCTATCATTTAGTGTGAGCAGTCAGCCTTCATATGAGCGCGCACACACATAAACACAAAATTTTGTTGATATCACCTACTGTAACAAACTAGTTACTTGTCGTAACTTTATTAATACTTGCAGTAACCAACTACTATCAGGAAAACATTAACAAAAGCCACTGAATAAACAGACTAATTGTAAGCAATGATAATCCAAGTAAATAGCAGATACTGTATAATACATCAAATAATAACTAACTTGAACTTCATAAGTCACTTGAAGTCAACTAATTAAGAATTAATTCATAAATGACTAAAATAGCATCCTAACAACTAACATTCACACACTCAAATATTGTTTGGGTTTATGTATTTGGGTAACTGACACAATATACTAAACTAACTGATTACGAACTATTAATATACTAACCAGACTAAGACTACCATATATCGAGTCAAAAATTGCTTGGTTTGTCCGATTAACTAACTAATCAATAACTAAATAACTGGAAACAAGGAAACGGAAATGTTGTTTGGCTTTGTCAAGCTGTGAGAAATGATGAGCTGATGAACAAATAGAATAGAGTTGAATTAGCCACACACTATTCCATAACTAGCTATTAGTCATTAACTAAATAATGGGCATTCATTCAGTTAAACATCATATGGGTTTATTTTTCAAGCTGTTAGCAATGATAAGGCTCAGCGTAATAGATAAACACAAGAAATCTGGGAAGTGCTACACCATAACTAATTAAGAAAAACTGTCACACTATTCATCATGCTATTAACAACCATTAACTAAGACTATTAGCTCAATAAACTACTAATTAGCTGCTAATTAATAGTTAGTAAAATTGTAGCGGTAGAGATGTAGAATAAGATCATACTACTAACAAATAGTTAATATATTAATAATAGGCAGGTAATAAGACAGTAGCTAATAAAATGATGTGTGACAACAGAGTATTACCAAACGACCCTAACTAATAAAAATGACCAAAATGAACAGAATTTTTAAATTATTTTTTTAACAATTTTAGCTAAATAAACTTCTAATTAGCTGCTTATTAATAGTTTTTTCTGCAAGAGATACTGTTGTCCTAAAAATAAACAAACACAAAAAATAACATAAATTTAAAAAAAATTACACATAACTTAGAAACGGTATAGCTGAAAATTTTGGCGATTTTAAAACCTTGATTTTTCCAAACTGTGGTATACCTTGAAAATAGTTATCGACCCATGCCCAAGTAGGACCGCTGGGTTACGTTAATAACAGACAGGTAAAAGTTAAAAGCCACTAGTTAAAAGTGAGAATTGGTCCTCATTAATTGGTGTTACCTAAAAAGTTGAAGTAGTTGAGCAATAAATTCTAAAAGCTAACCAACTAACTTCAAGTACCATAAGTCACTAGCATTAACTAGCAATAAAACATTTCAAATTCAGGCAGAGAGTACTGTAAGTTAGATTATCAATGAAAAACCAAACACACGATAATCATAAAGGTTTCCATGTGTCCAAAAGTCCCCTAAAATCTTCGAGTGTGCCTCAAAGAGAAGCAGCAGCGAGTCTGTGATTAATTGCTCTCTCTCCGAGTACAACCAAAACGGGAGCAAACACAAAAATGGGGCATCAATCCACAATGGTGTTTTCCATGTCAAATCTTTTTAAGTTTGACCTCTATAAAAAGCAGTTAGGATCTAATACATTTAACATTATGAGGACTTGAAAGAAAGAAGTGATTTATGAAGCACTGTAACGGCTCTTAACTCAGAAGAGTCCCCTCGACACCAGACCTTCCAATACCTGTCCCAACAAAGCACGCGCATGTGGAAATGCCTCTCTTTTGTCTCCAACTTGGTTTTGTTTTCCATTTTCCCAGATCACATTTTAATAAAAGGTCAGCAAGTATTTTTTCTCTCTGCTTTTTGAGAGTGAGTTATTCAGATTGTGACCTTATCAATGTGTTTTTGTATTGCCACCGCCACAAAAGGCTGTTATGAACAATATTTGACCTTTTGCTAACAACAACTTTTTTTTGTTGATGTTAAAACCTTCAAGTCCATATGAGAGATGAGAGAGGACAGAAGGCTATTATGAAATATGAGAGAAAAACGATTGACGTTATATTGGGGCTAACAGGCAATGAAGAAGTTTTCAAATTAGTATCGTTTCTCTTTCCTCCTCCTCTCCTTCATCTTTCCATTCTCCATGGACGAACAAGTATTTTGCCGCTCACAGCACTGTCAAGCTCGCAGCCATCAAGCTCTGCTCATGTAACAACAACTCCCGCTGAGATTTCTTTCCAGAGGATCAACTCCATCCATCTCGTTTTCTCTCTTCTAAAACTTTGTTTAAATGCAGCTTTTGGAACGAAGAAATGTGAAGTGAATAATTACAACATTTTGACCCAAACAGCTGTTTTCTCTCTGAAGATGCATTAAAAAAAATTCATACCAATTTATCCTGTATTGTAGAAAAACGAGGGAGAGACAGACCGACAGAAGAAAAAGGGAAAAATGTGCTTCGCCTGGAGTTTGCTCAAGACGCATTTCAGCACATGGAGTGACACCTGTAATGACTCAGCCTTCAGGAGCTTCCAGGGACTTACAGTGTAACAGCCTATATATCTCCTGACAAATCCTGAGAGAATCACACACACCACAGCCACCACCAGTATAAATACCAAATACACACAGCCAAGAAAGCGAAAACTGCTTTTCTCAAGGGGAGATTTTACAATATACATTTCGACTCAATGCCATAAATCCCCACACACGTGCAGAGAATGCACTTACCAGTCCCTCCAGCATTTTGCAAAAAAAAGGAAGAAAAAAAAGAAAAAAGAAAAATCTGATTATTTTGCGAATAAAATGGTTATGTGGTGACTTTTTGCAAGATTTGAGGCAACTTTGCATCATTATATTATTGTTTTGCTGTGAAAATATACACAAATGTACACATCTTAATTCTTTATTCATTTTTTGACCTTGAGAGGGATTGATTCCTGTCACTTATATAAAGGAAACACTGAGATAAACTACACTAAACTACCTCTAAAGCTCCTCTATCATATTTAAAAACGAAACCAGCTATTTTAAAATAATGCATCCATGTCATTTGAAGACTATTTGAACACATTGGTGGACATGACGCTCAGCATGTATGCTTACAGTATCCCTGTGTGTGTGTGAGAGCGAGTGTGTATTTGTGAAAGAGAGGGGGGAGCAACATATACAGGAAGCATGCATTAATTGTCCATTTATTATTTATGTACAACAATTAAGACAAAGTGAAAAAAATATATAATCAATATAGAAAATGTAAATGAAAAAGCTTATTTATTGATTGTCACTATCACTACATCTCTCTATATTTAGGCTAAATACTGGTTTGTTTGTTTGTTTGTTCATTCATTCAGTTAGTCATTCATTCATTCTATTTATTTATACTTGTACTTTTATTTTAGTTTTCTTATTTCTTTTGTTTTAATTTCCAAAATGAATCCTCATTGTATTTGAACAAGCTTACAATGATAATAAAGCTTGTTAACAAGTTTTTAATGATTAATGAATAAATCATAATGCTTTATTTTGTTATTGCACCTTCATTTACAAGTAGCAGTGTTTTTACAGTTACTGTATATTCTTGTCTGTTCGCATCCCATCCGAAATTGTCGCAAACTGCTGTTACACACATTTTTGTAATGCCTTTTTCCTGTGGTGGCATCACATGCAGAAGTAGTAATTATTTTGAATTGTCACTCACTGTATATACAATGCGAAGAAGTTTAGTGAATGATACAACTAGCTCAAATTGCAATAATGTTACATGATGATCACACGCTGAATGAGAATATTATATATTAATATTATATATTAATAACTTAAGTCTTTGCACACCAGGGCACAATCTATTTGAGAATGCTATGTTTTTCAATGTAAAACTATGCAGAATCAATGCAATGAATCACAAAATCCTAAAGGGTCCAGCAGCTCTATCTACCCATCCATCCATTCAAAACGTATGGAAATAAAAAATTTAGCTTTGCCATAAGAGGAATTATATATCTAAAGTGTAAAAGCATCTAACACTATAACTGGATTTACTGTTTTGTTTGTCTTGGTGAGCATGAGAGACGTCTTTCAAAGACATGACATCTCTAATCTTTCACACTCTAAGTTTCTAAACAGTACTTTTTTCCTGTTGTTTTTCAGAACCACAAAAGTACTGTGTATTTAAAATACTAATCAAAATTGAAAAACCATGACCAAGTAAAAAATGTGGTGTGTGTACTTGGGAAGAGCTTTAACAGTTTTGCAAGCTGTGAAGCAATACAAAGTTTGTAGCAAGTAACAAATTTATGATCCCATTGCGTCTTTGAGTCGTCTGTTGGTGCGAGAGCACCCTGCCGAGCCTAAAGAGAGGAAACGGGAAGCTGTCATTGCGTCGAGTGTGAGGCGGAGGTGTGTGAAGAGCAGTAATTGGCTGTTAAATTAGCTTTATCTACTGATTAGGCAGATGTATAATTAGCCAACTGCTCCTTGCTAACGGCACATCGTGCTTTACCACATCCATGACATGAGATACAAAACATGTACTGAAGATAAAAGGCTACATTTGCCACTAAATTACACATTCATTTTTACACATTTAGACTAAACGTAATTAAGTATAATAAGTATAAATTGGGTGCAAAAAGGAAATGTGCATAAAGTTTAAACCAGAGGTGCCCAAACTTTTTCATATGAAGGGCCAAAAACCAAATATCATTGATAGCTGAGGGCCAAAGGTACACATACCAAACTACAGCATATTACATTAAAGCTGCCATGGCTAAGATATTTTTTAATATTTCAAAGTAAATAAAAATATATATTTTAAATGGTAACTAATGCAGTATAACTTTTTTAATGATAACTCATTGGAATAAAACCCATAAACAATCACATTTATAACATAGTGGAGTTCAATGCTGAATACACTCGTCTAGCAAAATCTGCCTTTGACTTGATCACCAAAGTCTCTGGATTGTCGGGTGAGTATATTTAAACAAAATCTGATTCATTTACACCATTTCATAGAAACATTTAATTTCAGTCAGCTTTTAAAAAATTAATAAATAAATAAACAAACAAAGGCCTACATTAAATTTGAATTGACATTGAAAACCATCCCCATCATTCTCCCTTTTTTCTCAGATGGGATGGTGGGCCAAATCAAAGTTTACCATGGGCCAACTAGTTTGGGCATCTGTGGTCTAAACTGAACGTAAATTCATTAAACTAAAAACGATTTTATTTACAAGTCGAAGATAAAACTGGCGCATCAAACTTAATTCAGACTAATTAAAAACATTTTATTTTTTTGGAAACTTTGAAGCTGTTGAAATCAATAGTTTAAAATATATTAAGACGACTTCTAAATTAAAAATATGATCAAACGCTGATAATGATACAAGTGCTACTGCAATAAAGTTTTAAACTGTATGTTTTATTAAGTATTTGTGAACTGGACTTCACACAATTTATAAGACAATTTCTCTGTGTGTGTGAAGAAATGAAGGCTGCTAATTTGAACTAATTAGTTTTGCAAGTACTACTAAACATATATTTTAAAAACTAAAAAAAAGCTAGTCTTGACTAAAACAAACATCTCTTTAAATGGGAAATGAATGTTAAACAGCAACTTCAAACACACTTGGCCCACAAAATTGATTTATTTTTAAGGAATAGTTTGCCCCCCACAAAAAGACTGTCATTCAGGATAATGTTTTTGAGGCTGTGGATTAGAGCAGGGGCTCCCAAACTTTTCAGCTCACAACACCCAGGATAACAATACTAGTGACTCACGACCCCCACTATCCTCGTAGGTGGTTATAAACATACAAACATTGCACACAACAGTGCACACACACCAATAGGAATTATATAAACAAGCTTATTGATAACACAAGAAAAGTGCAACAGTCTAACAACCATATACATTTTTTATAGTCATTATTCATTTCTTTAATTTATATATTAACCTCTTAATGAGAATTGTGAGCACAATGTATACAGCACTATTTTTGGTTTAATTTTAGAAAAAGTCACTTGGAGATAATCCACTAGGTTCAGTCATGGGCCTTATTTTTAATGTACGTGAGTGCTGTAAAGGTTTCAAAGTTTAACATTTCTGCAAACTCAATCTGCTGCAACTAACACTATTGCTATGTCATTAATCTAGCTTGATAACCCCAGGGGTTGCAATTCAATGGAAAAAGAATTGAAAGGCTGATGGCTTTTTATTTGCATGTTGTTATTTTATGTAACTATTAAATATTATTTTTATCTTCTGTTTGTATTGGATAAAATATAGCAATTCTTATAGTTTAAAAACATGATATTTTTGGAAATCACCAACCTTTGTTTGCCTGAGACCCCCCTTTCCCCTGGAAAATATTGTAAGGCCACTTTCCACATTTAAAGACAATATCGCTCATATAAGTCTGCAGTAAAGATGAAACAAACAGTGTGTTTATTAATATATCTAGATATGTTTAAGCACAAATAATAGCCTAATGTAAAATATAAAAGTAAAACATCAGTAGGCCATTTGTAACTGAAAAAAGTAAGCCTTTGTAACACTGCCAGTGGTGCCAGTGATTATACAGCAGTCAGAAATTGAGATAGTCTCATCATATAAGTATCTGGGCGTATATCTAAACAACAAGCTCGATTGGTCTGAAAATACAATTCAGGTGTATAAGAAGGGTCAGAGTCGCATTCATTTATTAAGACGACTGAGGTCCTTTGGTGTGTGTCAGGGACTGTTAAAAAGTTTTTATGATTCTGTGGTGTCTTCTGTGATTCTGTATGCTGTAACCTGCTGGGGAGGGGGACTGTTGGAGAAGGATAAAAACAAATTAAATAAGCTCATAAAAAGGGCAGGTTCTGTTGTGGGTTGTGTACTACCCACTATAGAAGAGATTGCACATGATCGAATGATGGACAAATTTGTCAGTATGATAAACCACGATAATCACCCTCTCTTTCATACAGTAAGCGTGTGCAAGCTCTTTTAGTGCAAGATTAATTCAACCCCGGTGTCACAGAGAAAGATACAGGAAGTCATTTTTGAAGTCAATCAACAGTGATCAGATTGTATAACCAAAATCATTCTAGATGACTTATGCTGAATTGTAATAGTTTTTAGATATGGACAAGTGTCTACTTGTTGTTTTTGGAACTAAGGTGTGAGGATTGCAGTGTGTTGAGACAGTAAGCGGAGCAACCTCTTTGCATCGCTACCCCGGACTGCCTGACAGTCATCGTGGCAGCTCCATCGGTACAGACCGCAATATGGTCGCTCCAGTTTTTCTCATTTGTCTCTTATTAATCTCTTATTAATTTGAACGGCCTTGTGCATTTGTTAGCAAGAACTTTGGCGCCGATAATGCACTGTGGCTTGGTCAGGGACTCTTTGCTTTGAGAAAATGGAATAAAACCATAGTTCAGGTAACTATCTTGGTATTTCCTTGCAGTTTGTGTTTCCAGTATTGCTAGCGCTGCGACCCGAAATGTTTGGAGCTTCCTCACCTGGGTCCAGTATGCTTGGGTCATTACTATTAGCTGCTGAAGGTGAATCAGTGGGACTCAAAACACTCAACAAATTTGTCCATTTTTTTGGTCATATACTGGGGATAAAATGAACTATGATCGTTCTCCTAAATGTCCACGGCTAAAAATGTTTTAAAATATGACACGGTCCCACATAGAGCTTGCTGAGGCCCCCTTGTGGGCTGGGAACACCCTGTTGGGAACCACTGCCTAGGGGGTCCCGACCCCCATTTTGGGAACCACTGGAATAGAGGATATAATGTTGAGAATTATATTCAGATTCTTGTCTAAACTGACTGTCTTACCTCATTTGATCCCTTCTCATAATGATGTTTAGTATTAAAATGCACTGTACGAATTACCAAAATAGGTTTTTGCTAAACATCTTTAATGTGGGATTAAAAAAAGTCTGATACAGTTGTTATGGCCTGAGATGGCAAAACTAACAGCTTTTTATTTTGTTCCTTTTTTCATGGTAAAATTTAACAGTAAAAGAGAAGGGGGTGGGAGGGGGGTTTCCCTTGCACTACCATGAAATTGAAACAAAGAAATAAAAAATTGATAAAATCTTGTCAGTGGAGCATTTCTGCTGTATCTAGAGTGAGTGTTTTATGATCTCTGATCTGAGCGAGAGTCAGCCAAAAGACTGCAGGAAGAACCGAACTGCCTCTACAACTGGAGGAGAGGAGATGTAAATTGAATAATCAGAAATATGCAAATGGAAAAACAAAAAGGCTTCAATTTAAATGCAGATTTTGACATTTTGCCTGGGATGAAAAAAGGACAACAGGATGAGTGGCGGAGTAAATATCAAGGCCATTATCAAGGGTTTACTTAGACTATCCAGAATGCAGAACATTAGTGTTTGTGCATTAACCGAACATGACAGAAGGTCTGCGTATGTGTAGGCTCTTTATATAGGCTGTCTGTCCAGATGCTTTAAAGAGGAATATTCAGCACTTATTGAGTCCTGCATGGAACAAAGTAGAAAATGAACAACTGAGAGAATAACCAGAAGTTTACAATCCCCACATACTGGTCTATTTATGTTTCTGCTATATGCTTAATAGAGCATACAGATTTGAGAGTTACAAAACAGCAAGCGCCATACTTCAAACCAACCATCTGTGAGAAACAAAAACAGCCTATGAACAAAAAAAAGAGAGCATCGGTAGATTAGAGTGTGAAAAGAAAAGAAGAAGAGAAAAAGGGATAAATCTTTGCTCAGTGCTTCATCTAAACTTAATTAAAACTTTCTAATGTAGCATGATTATAAAACTAGCTGAAAGGTCGGGATGTTTGCTAAGGCACTGAATTTGAACATGATAAAGTACTATTTATTTCATTCCGCATTATTTGTCCTGCAGATATGAATAAAATCTGTATAGTATTGATACTTGCTAAATGGATTTTTTCATCTGATTGGATGAAAAACAGATGGGGAAAAAAATCCAATAGGCTTAACAAGGATTCTGCAAGTTTCATCAAGTTAAATTTAAGACTTTAAGACATTTGTAAGACCATTATGAATGAAATTTTAGACTTATACAGGGTTAAACGCTAATGATCAGCCCTGTATAATGCATAAATGTTGCTGTAAGGAAATTAATTAAACCATTACATAGAGAAACATAGAGTAAACATAGAGAGTTAAAAATTCAACTTCAAAAAAAATTCTAATAAAAAGTTAAAGTTTTATTGAGATGGATTGTTGAAGATTGTATTGGTCTTGGCCAGATTGAGTAGATATGCATTAACAAAGGAAAATTAAGACACGTTAAGAAAGAATTTAAGATCTACAACACATTATATGAGTAGATTTAAGATCTTTTGGGCCTATAATTTAGTTTTTAGAATTTAAAACATTTTAAGATTGAGCGAACACCCTGATGCTATACGATTAATTTCAAATAAGCACAATATGTTAGAAGTGTTCTCTGAATTTATTGAAGCTAACAAGAAGTTGAAAAAGTAAACGTATTACTGTCATATCCTAACAACAGACTTGAATGCATAAACCAAGTATAAAAAACAAAAATGCTCATGAAAATATTCTTTTTTCTTTTGTGCATTGCACTCATCCTTTAACGCCATGAATTTATCCATTTAAGACTTTCTTCTATGATTTAAGACTTTAAGAACTTAAATTGTAGAAAGTTAAATTAAGAGATAAAGGCCGACATAAACTGTTTAAAGTTAAGTTTGTAAATGAATGAATGACCCATGCATATTTATCACAATAATTTAAAGACGTCTAAGGCATTTTGGACAAAAGAATGCAAGCCAAAAACATTCATATTAATTTAGTTTTACTTAATTTTATCCATCAAGAATGTGATTTTGTCCCATGACTTTTACATTGTAATGACATACAGTATAAGGCTGATCAATGCTATGCATTTTTGTTGAAATTATCAACAACCATTCCCATAAATCAAGTCACAATGCTTTCATCTTTAATTCTTTATGCATGTATTTAAATACAAGCGAAGACTGTTTATTGTGCTTACAAACACTTACCAGGGCTATACGATATTAGAAAAATCTGACATTGCAATATTTTTTTTCTGTAATTTACAGTTGAAGTCAGAATTGTTAGCCCTACTGAATTAACAGCCCCCCTCCCCCCATTTCTAAATATAATAATATTAATAACTAATATTAGTACAGCCCAACAAAGGCTGTACTTTCTTCGTCAGCTGAGGAAGTTCAACCTGCCAAAGGAGCTGCTGAAACAGTTCTACACCTCCATCACTGAATCAGTCATCTGCACTTCAATAACTGTCTGGTTTAGCTCACCTACCAAATCTGACCTCAGAAGACTACGTCGAATAGTTCGGACTGCTGAGCGAATCATTGGTACAACCCTCCCTACTCTCCAAGAACTGTACTTATCCAGAGAGAGTAGAAGGGCTGCCAGAATCACTCTGGACCCCTCACACCCAGCACACTGCCTCTTTGAACTGTTACCTTCTGGTCGACGCTACAGAGCACTGCGCACCAGAACAGCCCGACACAGAAACAGTTTCTTCCCTCAGGCAATCCATCTCATGAACACTTGACGATAATAATCGTGGAACCAACACCACTACTGCTGTACAATCTTACACACACATACACTTATTTAACAACACACTTTACATGCCATTTGTACATAACAAATACACTTGTTACACACACATACACTTATTTAACAACACACTTTACATGCCAATTTGCACATAACAGCTGCACATATAATGTTGTATATAGTAATACACCTGTACATACACTTGTCCATTTGTATATTTGCATTTAACACTTACTTCTATTTTTTTGAATATATTTATTATCTGTTTTTTGTCTTGTCTCTGTAATTCTGTTGCACTGTAGAAGCTCTGTCACGAAAACAAATTCCTCGTATGTGTGAACATAACTGGCAATAAAGCCCCTTTCTGATTCTGATTCTAACTAACTTCTAATAACTGATTTATTTTATCTTTGCTATGATGACAGTACATCATAATTTAGTAGTTGTTTTTCAAGATACAAGTATTCAGCTTAAAGTGACATTTAAAGGCTTAATTAGGTTAATTAGATTAATTAGGCAAGTCATGGTATAACAATGTTTTTTTTGTAGACGAAGGAAAAATATAGCTCAAGAGGGCTAAAAATATTGACCTTAAAATGGTTTAAAAAAAAATTAAAAACTGCTTTCATTCTAGCTGATAAAAAGCAAAGACTGTGTCTCCAGAAGAAAAAAATATTATAGGAAATACTGTGGAAAAATTCATTGCTCTGGTAAACATCATTTGGGAAACATTTGAAAAAAATCAATTTTGACTTCAACTGTATATTGCAATATCCATACAGTTTCACCACATGGCTGAAATGGGTCTACAGATGAGCACATTGCCATACAGATGCTAAATCAATATATTGTGCAGCTCTAATACCTACCTACAAACACTTCTATTCTTTAAAGAAAACCTGTGATTCACCTCGCTGGCTCATTTACTGACTTTACACCATTAAATTTTTTTTCTCACCCCAAAATCCCAATGGGAAAAATACATGTTGAACCAGTGGCAATGATAAAGTAGGCCGGCTCTAATGCTCACTATAAGCAACCACCAAGGAATATGCTAAAAACACCTTAGCAACTGCATAGCAACACACTAGAAGCTTCCCACAACCCTGAGCATTATTAATTTTCTTGATCCGTCTCATAAAGTGGGCAAACCTTCTATTATGTGTTTGATTTTTGATCTGTCAGACTTTACAATCACAAAACCTTCTCTTGCCTGTGTGATTCTTCATCTTCAGTCTAAACGTGTTAAAATGTACAAGTACAAAAAGCTTTCTGTCCTTACAAAACCTCAGTCCCCATGACACTCCTCCCACAAAAACAACTTGTGCTGTCATGACAGGCTAACACGACAGCTGACATATGCTTTATGAACGAAGAGAGAACTAGAAGGAATAAAAGCGAGCACCAGTCTGGAAAGCAATGTCACACGGAATAGCACTCAAACTCTTGCCAAGAAACTCGACAGCTGTGATGGACAGAGATGATGTCTGCTAGTTTAGGCATTCGATCTTCAATAGACACGACAAATCTCTGGGGATCAAATCAAGCCTCCATCCACTCAGCGCATTCATGTTCTCGGTTGAAAACAAGAGAGGGTCCATGCATGAGCGCGTCACGCACACACTATGTTTGGCTGGAATCTATAAACATGTTCCGCATGGATTACTCTTGACCAGATGTTCTTAGATATTACAATTCATATCAAAGCATTGCCGTGGTCTGGAATTTTTTACTTGTGTTATATTTATCTGCATCCAACAATAAGAATAGACTAATGTTAGCAGGTGAAGATGTTCAATAAATAGCTGAAGTCATTATTATTAGCCCTGTTGTGATTTAAAAAAAAAAAA
>CAIGQQ010038154.1:10590653-10680083 GCA_903798035.1 Danio albolineatus
TGTTAATAAATAATCAAATATTACACTAATCAATTAAAGGAAAACTTGTCCAAGATTGGTCCTGGATGGCTGGTGTCCTGCATCCAACTTCCTTCAACACACATGCCTTTAAATTTCTAGTATAGCTAGAAAGCGCTTGATTCGCTGGTTCAGGTGAGGTTGGGACTAAAATATGCAGGACACCAGTTTGGACTAAGTCAACATGCATACACCAAAAGTCAAATAGCTTTATTTTTAATTAATTTACAAAACAATAATAAGAATTGACACATTTATTCTGTATTTTTGGCCATTTAATAAAATTCTTATTTTATGCACATCTTTAGGTTTGCCACCTGCGTTTTTTTTATTAACCTTTTATATTACAGAAATGAAAACTTCAAATCACTGTTGATAAAAGCATCTGCCACAGGAATAAACAAATGCAAGTTTAATTCACAGTAACAGTAATGCTGCTTCATTAGTGGGAGATCAAAAACATAAACATAAGAGAAAAATACTACAGCTATACAATGTTTTAAAAAATGATCAAATAAGTGATCTTAGACTATAATCTGCCCTGTGACTGATGGTTTGGGCTCAGTAACGCTCACATTCAAAGTGAGAAAATCAATCTAAATTCAATCAAACTCCAAAGATTGATCTACAAAAAAGTGGCAGTCAACAGGTCGTCTGTCTTAGGGCTATGTTAGACCAGTTTTATTTTTTCCCAAATCCATATTTTTACCGTATTAGTGATTCATAACTGACTTTTTAAAATAGAAAATCTGCCTAATTCCATACCATTCTATGTTAAGCCCCGGTCAGATCACACGATTTTTATTGTCGGTTATGAAAGTCACTATGTCAGATTATGCGTTTTTTTTTCTTGATAAAATCTTGACTCGTCGTAGGTAACAGATGTGCCAGACTACACGTTCCTTCACGACCAGTCATCCCGTGACATCTACGACGAAAATTATTTCCCAAAGCAGTGTTGCTATCATAACATTTCCTATCGCAATTAAATTTTTTTAAAAATCTCATTTCAATCTCAATAAACACTGATGCTGGCTGACAACTAATAACAACATTAAAGGATTCATTATGACATTCACAGGATAAAACTTGTATGTTTCCTTTTATAATATTAATATATTTGTTTGAAATGTAAATGTATATTTTCCTGCCAATGTTGCTATTAAACACTTTCTTGCCTGAACATGAAATAAAAGCACATCAGCTATGAAGCAGTGAAGCATTAACTAAATCCTTATTTTCCACGGAGCGGAACAAATCATCAAAAATATAATTCGTATGTTTCTTGGAAAAAATATCTCTGAAACGAATTTTGTTAGGTATAATTTGTTTCTTAATTGTCATGTATTTTTCGTTGGTCAGTTAACAACTAGATAAAAAAGAATTACGAATAACCTTTGAGATGCGCTTCAAAACAAGCCTGCTATATGCTTCAGCGCCAAAAAACGAGTTGCCGTGAGATTGTGTTGGTTTGTTAAATAAACAGCCTAAATAACGTTAGAGTTAAATATTCGTAGTTTCAGAGAGGCCTATATTAAACCGTTTTTACTATTAATTACACATTTGAATAAGCAGGACAGGCTTTTACAATGAAAACAAAAGAAAGAATAAAAGCAGTGGTGCCGGCTGTGCGTACCAACAATGAGAGGGCGCGAATTAATGCCGCTTATTTATTTTATTTTTTTTAAATAATTTAGATTATTTAACAGTGTACACTACCATACATTGACAAAGCAAGAAAGAATGAAAATAAATAAAGGTGTGCGTTTATGTGTTTTAAAGCATGCATGTACTTGCATGGTGGGAGATGTAAAGAAAAAATATTTGATTAAATGAATTAAATTGTAATTGACAACGGATGGTTTGAGATTGAAATAAGAAACGGATGATGGGGCGGGGTGGTGCTGGATATGTGCCTACCTTTGAATAAAATCCTGCAGGCGCCCAGACAACTCAGAAACTCATTGTGAGAATGGACATGTCGGCATATTTGTGCCAGACTGTCAGATACAATTGCTTAAAACACCTTAATATTTTAGAGAAGGTAGTTAAAGGTTGCATAGCCAATGACTGGTCATACTGTATCCACCTGTGACCAACTGATAAGTAAATATGCAGCCTCTTTTTGATTACCTGACCCTGACATTAATGGCAGCACCCACTGAGATAACTGAAGGTCTAAATTATGTGTTCCTATGGGCCGTGTCACACATGTGACGGAACTCGTCATAAAGGACTGAACATGCTAGACTTTCTGCGACGGTGTCATGAGGCGTTGCAGGCATAGAATTGGTTGTCGTGAACTATGCCACATTACACGATTTTGGCACGATTTTCTTGACGTAGGGCGTCGTAGAGAATTATAAGCGACAAATAGGCGTCGTGACCCAAGATTCAATCGTGTCTTCTCGTGTAATCCGACCAGGGCTTTATACTGTACATTCAATTCCATTTTTATGGCTTATCTCTGTGATCTTCCTGCATTGGTGAAATAATACAGACCTAATAAACTCGTCCCTAAAATGAGTTCTGAAAGTTTGAAGGTTTAAAGTGAGAAGGAAGCAAGCATTGCAGCAGAAGTGTGACGGTTTCCTCGGCGTTTCCTCACGTTTTCTACTTTATTTCTCTTTTAATTGTGACCATTGATTGAGTATTTTCTCTGCCTGGCTCCCTGTTGAGATGAGCTCAGCAGGGAAAGAGGCTGATTGGTTTTGCGTCTGAGAAACTTCTGATTACTACTGGAGCTGAAAACACAGCTGAGGGCAGCAATCACCGCAACCCAACCTGGCCTGACAATAGCTGAAACCGAGTTAAGAGACGATAAGAGAGAATGGCAACATAACTGCAAAACACTGCAGGGCAATGAGGCGGATGCTTCTATAGGTGGAGGCTGTGTTCAGATAAACACTGGAGAGCTCAAATTAAACTGCCAGATCCTGTGATCGAGGGTTATGGGTAAATCTATGAGTGTGTGTGTCTGCGAAAATCGAACTCCGCAGTTATTTTCATGTCAAATCCCCGTCAAAGAGCCGCTTTTGAGCTTGTCAGATTTTTACCAGCAAAACAAAACAGGAGAATGCATAATTATGAGCGCGTATTTGTTTGTGAAATGTTTATTCATGCTTAAATTGCGATTGCATGAGCGTGGTTAATGACTGCTATTATTATGTTGACTCTACATGTAAACTGCTGAAATGTGGCCAGTGCTTCTCACAGGTTTGAAATATACTTGTGGTAAATACAGTACAGCACATAAATGGACAAACTACATGCGACAAACAAACAAAACTGATTTTAAACTATATTTTAATTTATTATGACCCTGTTATACACCTTGTTTTCCCACTGGATTAAAGTTTAAAGGGATTAAAGGCTGTTGAAATAAAAGAAATCCACAGTTTTTCTTACTTTTATGCTATTTAGGAGCCATGTGCACCCACTGACAGGTAAAGGCTGCACTCTCTCTCTCTATCTAAAGCTGCTTTATTGGCATAACATTTTGCACAGTATTGCCAAAGCATTTTAGATATGAATAAAGTATGTAATATAGTACCATCATTAAATTAACACAACATACAGAAAATGAGAAATAAATAACAGAAAGAAGGAACAAAAAATAGACAATATAGCAAAAGATTATAATAATTGCAAGAATAAAAAGTGTAGATTGTTCTCGCGCACACAGAACCAGCAGTAGGAAACGTGCAGAGCGAGAGAAGATTTTTCCACTGGTTAATCGATTGCGAATGTTTGGTCTTTCTTGGGCAGATACAAATAATGTAAAAGGATGATAATAATCGTATTATTCGTACAATATATTCTTAGGCAGGCGTTGATATACCTAGGCAGTTCACCCACTTAGAAGCTCTCTAAAAGAATTTGAGCAATATGAGGTCAAATTATTGCAGTTAAAATGTGAAAATTGTGCTTAGACATGCTTGGAAAAAGTTTCAGCCCCTTTTTAGATGACAGGCATACATTTACAGGCCAATAATGTTAAATGGGAAATATTTTATATAATGAATTGAAAAAAAAAAGAAAAAGGAAAAAAAAAAAAAAAACCTTTTCTTTTATATTTATAACGTCCTAAAATTAGTTAAAAAGACAAACAGTAATAATTTTAAATGCTACAAGAGAATGTACATGTCAAACAAACAAAACGCCTTACATTAAGTAATTTTTCATCATCAATATTTAACATATGATAAGAGAAAAATATATAAATAAATATAAAACAGGGAAAACATAAAAACAGAGAATATCTAAATATAGGTAAATGATATTTATTTTAAAATATAAAATATTGATTAATACCAATAAACTCAAATAGTAAACAAACAATTAATAAAACGAAAAAAAGCAAGTTTTAAAATATGTTCATTCCTATGTAATTTAATAACTACAGTATTCAATATTTGAAGAGGTTTAAAACCTTTCCTTCAAGTTGTCCTAAAACTATTAAACCCCTATTTTTGCTTTAGGACAATTATGAAAAAGATTTTTGATCCACTTCAAATGCTGTCTACTGTATATAGATATACCTACAAATTAACAATTGACTTATACTTTTGTTTTCCATCTTAGAAAAAGCACATTTATTTTCTGACCAGGGTTTCTTGCCTACTCAAAAAGTCCCTCTATGATCACAAATCTAATTTTATGCACAATAAGTCCACGATGAGCCTATGTGAACATGATCTTAAGATGATCCTCCATATGCCCTCAATCAATACAAACCAGTTTATCTGCAGGAGTCGCCCACGATTAGAATTAACAGCTCAGCCGGACTGAAGTTTACCTCAATTTCAGTTATTGTCTGGAGTCACTGCCAAGCCTGATAATACAGTAAACCCAACGGGCTTCAAAGAAAAATACAGATCCATAACACAACTTGCTTTATGGTCACGCTGTGAGAAAAAACAAGGTTTAAGAATTTGAAGCAAATGGAAAACGAATGGACAAAAGTCTGCTGTAAACCACTTACCACAAGTATTACATTTTGAAGTGTACCTTGTTCTGCCCTTTTTTGTGCTAGAGACATGAAAAACGCCTAAAACTGTGACTTAAAATTTACGTTCACACTGCAAGGCTTAGTGTTCAAACCAGATTTTTTTTCTAAGATCAGATAGATATAGATAGATATGTATGTTTATATTAGATACATATAGATATGTTTATATTTATATTGTGGACCTATTGTGCATAAAATTTGAGTGACTTTCTGGGTTGGCAAAAAAACCCTGGTCAGAAAATGTTTTAAATGTGACCAATATCAGATTTCCAGTGTGGACAGACCATGGTCCTAACCTGAACCATATGAAAACATCAGATTGCATGCAGTATGTGCTGTTCACACTGTTGTGACAAAAACAGATGGGCTAAAAAAAGAAAAAACTAATTTAGGCCACATTTCCCTGCACATTTTAAGCTATTGGGCTAGCTAACAATTAACAAACAAGATCAGAACATTGCACTGTGTGAAATAAAAAATGTCAAAATATTGCACCGCTTCATGGCTATAGATGATGCAAAAACTGTTTATGTTTATCTGCTGAATAAGGCAAACTAGTGGCTAGTAAAATTGATATATTAGGACTGTAAATTTGAACTTCTTGAGATTTTTGATGCAATGATTGACATTGAACTCATGCAAAGGCACAGAAACAAAATAAAATAATAATAAAAGCTTAGTAAAATATAAATATCTCTAATCACAATTTTTTTACATATATATTTTCATATTGTTTACATATATTTTTGCATTTAGCAAAAAACTAGAACTGAAAACATCTTTTCCAGTTGTTTTAGCATGTCATGCGTATTTCTGTCTGTTAATACTCATGATTGTATGCCAATATGCTCTGGTTTTTAAAAATTACAATACGTGTGTTAAATAACAGCACATTAGAATTACAGCACATTAGAAAAGACCATAAAAAATTATTGGAGTGTTTGTGTGCAAATGGCAACATCTGAATGTCTGATTTTCAGTGCGTCTGTGTGCAACTCAAGGTTAACAAATATTGACAGTGAATTATCTTCAGCAGAAGGGTCGCAGGTGGCTTCAACAGGCCTAATTTCACAGGCTGAGACAAAACACACACCCAGACACACACACACTCGACTAGACTGCCTTATTCCATACCAAACTACAATACTAAAGTAATATCTGCTAAATTCATGAAATCAACTGAAATATTAAATGTGCACTTAGATGTTTTATGTATTGTCATATTTAAGTTAAGACCTTATGCCTATTACTAATTTAAATATTCTTAGTGAAAGTCAACAGTCATTTCTGGAAACAGATTCTCTCTCATGTAATATGATTACAAAGCTGCTCTTAGCTATTAATTTCCTGAAGAGGTAATTAGCAATTAGATTCATTTAAGCCATTTAAAAGTGTTCTCTTAATATATGTAGCTTTTAATAAATGTTCTGAACTTTGAGTGTGTAAATTCCATAAACACACTATTTATGGTCTTGCGAAAATATTCATTAATGTTAAAGCATGGGACAAATCCCAAAAACTATTTAATAGTAGAAAGATTAGTGGCTTTTTGCTTGCATTGCTCTATAGCCCAAATATTCCAGGATAACCCCTCTAAATAGTGCTAATTGTCCTAACAAAATGAAGGACATTTCAGTGAACAAGATGAGTCAATGATGACATCAACAACATTAAATGGTAAATGGTGGAGATTAAATTAACATGCTATAATATTGACAAAAAAGCAAATATTATAAATAATCATCATCAATAATCATCATTACCCATTACACAGCAAGACTAAAATTCTGCCATGTTTAGGTGATTAAAGCATGCATTAAAAAAAAAACAAGACGAATAAAAACAACATACAAAACGCAAGATTAACCACCATTGCTAATTTAAAGGAAAGTGTCTATAACATGAGGCCAAAGTAGGGCTGTGCCGATAAAATATATTATATCGAATCACTATGAAATGTCAAAAACAATAAGCTCCGGACTTTTTTTACTCTGATCTAAGAGCCAATTCCACAGCAGAAAAGGGCAACAATGGGAATCTAAAAGTGTGTTGATATTGCCCTATTTAATGAACAGTCTGTAAAGTTTTTTTTTTTTTAGGTATTTTTTCTAGTTCTAACATAAAAAAAAACATCTAACACATCGTACCCACTCTCCAACATTTACACATTTTCCAAAAGCTATCCTTGTTAAAGTGTGCACATTAATTCCAATTATTGAGCAATATAATATGCTTTTTAGGCTGCCAGTGCCATAAAACACAAAGTGAAATAATAAGGCAAATGATCTTCAGAACACACCAAAACTGGCATTAATATATGCTTCCACAACCAGTATTTTAAAGGCTGAGAAAATGCTAAGGATAAATATTTAAAAGGTACAAAAAAAAAAAAAAAGTATAATAATTTACCTGCCGCAGTGATGAAAAATCCAGTTAATCCTACATTATCATTCCCATTCTGACGGCACACTTTCTATGTAATAATAACATTTGACAGTACTAGTATATCATCATGCACAACACACTGCATCCAGCCCCAGTTCCCCAAATTGTCAGAAGTTATAGTTTTCCCAGAGAACAGCAAAGTGCAGA
Source organism: Danio albolineatus (assembly GCA_903798035.1). NCBI lineage: Eukaryota > Metazoa > Chordata > Actinopteri > Cypriniformes > Danionidae > Danio > Danio albolineatus. The sequence continues at coordinate 10,598,275 of CAIGQQ010038154.1, forward strand.
CTAATTTACATATTCCTAACCTTTGGAGTAATACCGCACTTCTTTGTCTGTACGCAGTCTTTCAACCAGACAGACAGGCTGACAGATAGAGCCTTTATTCATCCCCAAAGGGACATTCAGCACACCCAGGCATACTGTGACAAAGAGAAGGACACCAGATTTTGAGCCGCATATTCACTGCCATCATTTAAAGCACGCGCACAAACGCTGAGTCATCACGGAGTTTGATGAAAAGTGCTTATGCGAATATCATATCAATTATTGATGTCACGACACACCAGCTCGCTTCTTTAAATCACTCAAACAGAACAGCTGTGATTATTCTGTATTTAAGCATTCAATTGTGGCTGCAACATGTGGAGACACATTAGAGCTGTCAATTAAACAAGTTAATTTCAACTAAATGAACAATGCAGGTTTCACCTGCACACAAACTTCATAACTGTGATCCCAGACCACAAATCCAATCTGTGTCAATTTTTTAAAATTAAGATTTATACATCAATTGAAAGAGGAATAGATGAGCTTTAGTTGATGTACAGTTTGTTGGGATAGAACAATATTTGAGAGATTCAAAACTATTAAATAATCTGGAATCTGATGGTTCAAAACAACCCTAAATACTGAGACCTTTATTAAAGTTGTCTAGTTTTAGTTCTCAGCAATGCACATTACGGTCTGATATATTTACTATAAGAAAAATGTCTTCATGGAACATTATATGTACTTAATTTTCTAATCATTTTGACATATATTTATAGCAGGGAGAAATAAGCACTCGCATACTCAGAAAACATATTTGTAAAAGTGCTGTTTGATGCCCAGCTATGGCATAACTGACATTTTTTTCTACATAACCTGCCCAACTGTAAAGATTGAAGCGTAGCGATGCATTTAAATATGAAGTGAATGCACTAAATTGTTTCAATTGAGTACAAAATAGAATTAAATCTAGAAATTGGGATAACTGATGCATCATGGTATATCCACTGGTTATGCAGTGTGCATAACCATTTCTTCAACTTCTACAAAGTTATTTAAGCACATTTTAAAATAAAACGCCAACAAGTCAATATTAAGTTTTGCACATTTGCACCAGACAGTTTCTTATCTTCTCCCTAATCCCTATCTACAGTATCTACCCATCTCTTGCTCTCTCTATTTCTCTCTCTCTCTCTCTCTCTCTCTCTCTCTCTCTCTCTCTCAATTCAATTCAATTCAATTCAATTCAATAGTTGCTTTATTGGCATGACAATTATTACAAATGTATTGCCAAAGCAGTTATAAAGTTAACAAAAATAAAAGAACATGCATATGTAATAAAAAAAAAACACAGTAAGTAGTAGAAGATTTTTTTTTCAAAGATATATACATATATTTTTATCCAATATATCATATTATTATACAATATATCATATTATTATCCAATATCATATTATTATTCAATATATCATATTATTATTCAATATATCATATTATTATTTAATAAGTCATATTATTCATATATATCATATTTTATTCAATATATCATATCATTCATATATATCATATTATTCATTTATATCAATAAAAATAATAGTAGATCAGAAATCTCTCTCTCTCTCTCTCTAATAAAATGAAATGACCCAGGGAAATAACAATGAACACATGAAGAAAGGGAGGTGTAGAAATGCAGTCAAAGCCCAGAGAGCAGCTGAAATTGACTTGAATCCAATAGGAAATACAAAATAAAGCTCAAATTTGATAGACGAGACCCACAGAACCATCAAGATTTTTACACTCTGTTGAAGTGTGTGAAAAAAATTAAAATGAATCACACCTGAGCAATGCATGTGACTTCAAAAAAGCCTTTTGTATAAAGTATTAAATACATTTCAGTAATTCAGTACTTTCTCCTTGTGTCCTTCCATTGTTATTACACACAGCAAATCTTTCAGATTTGAGTCTGTATTGTGTTATTTAGTTTTTACCAAAATCTGGTTCAATTCCATTTCAATAGCGTGTTCAACACTTATTTTCCCCGCTGTAAAAAATGCAATGTTAATACAATGGTAGGAAATGAAGTAATAAAAAAATATGTTTATTTAGATCCATAGTACTTGATTAAGCCGTCACATATGTCGATTTTTAAGAAACACTTTTATTAAATAAAATTAGTGCAATCTAATGTTACTACTCCAGTCTGGATTCCCTTTTCTGCAGTGAAAACACATAATGGTTTTAGATTAGAAAACTGCTCTGGCAGCAGACTTAAAAGCAATGGTGAGGATTAATTGAGATTGAATGCGCTGAAGTGTTGCAGCCTTGATCTAATGTTAGAAAGTGACAGTTAAGGGATTGACTACTTATGATGTTTAAATGGCAGATATCTAATCTCCCATTTAACACTGCACAAATGTTTTGCTTTTTAACATTTTGGAACTGATGTAAATGTGTTGTCAAGTTTAAGAAGAGTTGAAAGCGACGCAAAGTCAAAACAAGGAAGCTTTTCAATGACTTTGACAGATTCCCCAAGAGAATCTTCAGGACAATGAATCATTTTGTCAAATAAGGGGTGGAAAATGTCTGAGCGTCTCATTATCTTTCCTCTCTCTTACACACAGAAATGGAGAAGAATTTCAAAGCAGTCCTTTGATTCTTTGGGGAACAAATCATAACGTAACTACGACATTGCTCTAGTGCACTTGTCTAACATTGGGGTGAAAAAACACTTGCGAAAGAGTAAGGGATTTGACTCCTTTGTCTTCAAGTGTCCATTCTTTAAAACAATTCAATGGTGATTCTATTCAGAAAAAGAGAATAATGAGCCGTCTTTTATGAATGCAGTTCACATACAATTCATTGTGATCAAATTTCAGCAATTTGTGAATTCCGCTAAGACATCCTCAAGGCTCTCCAGATTTTCTTGACTGAGCAAATTACTACAACACATACTATAAAAAAGGTTTATCCTCTATTGGTTGTAACTGAAAGTGGTTTTAATAGCAAGCAAACACAGTTAGTCTGCAAATCTCCACCAAAAAAATAAAATAAAAAATAAAAAAATAAACAAGCACATTAAAATGACTTTCGTAATAGTTGTCGCTTGACAATAAACTAGGGTTGGTAAAGTATCTTAACATTTAAAAAACACTTCACCTTTAATAAATGTACTCAAACGTCTCAAGCTAGCTTCTACTACAAGAAAAGATATCCACTCTAATCTTAAAAACATATCCATCACTCTGGATATCTTTTCACTTTTCAGTGTATTTAATACTCAAGTACATGGCTCAAAACACATGCACACAGAACAAACTACTGGAGTGTCTTAGAAGAGTCAATTTACACTCAGATGCAGACACTTCAATTCCTTCAGAAACTTTCTGACTGACATTTAAATATAAATGCTAGAGTCCTTTTCAGGTCAGTGTTCACTTGCCTGAATACTGTATATCAAGTGTTCACTTGCAGTGAATAAACAGTCAGATGAAACCTTTAGATTAGGGCTGCACAATCTATCAGAAAAATCATCGTTGTTGTGATAATAGTATATGCAATATCTATATTGCAGGGAAGAGCAATAAATTAAATTAATTTAATGTGGCAAGCATTTGTGTGCTACTGTATGTAGGTTGTTTATCCAAATAAGACCGATATTTACTATCTTTATTCCAAGCTTTCCATTGGGTGCTCTTAGATGAATTTAGCTGAAAATAAATATTAATGCCAGGAGACAAAAGAGGAAAATAACATTAGCCAATAAGAATCAGAATTTACAACAAGGGTTTTAGTCATTCATGGTGTTTTAAAGTCTAAGGGTCCTATCATACACATGGCACAATAAGCGCAGGCATGTATGATGGGATTTGTTGCTATTTTCAGACCAGCGCAACTCTAGTTTTCACGTTTTGCACCATGTTGTTAAAATAGCAAATTCATCCGTGCCATTTTGTGGACTCATGGGTGTGCTGGTCTATAAAGGAGATGTGTTAAGCTGCTATTTTGAGGAACTGAAATAGGCCGTACCATTGACCAACTAAAAGCTGGGCTATAGTCCAACACAGAGCAAGTTACTTATGTGCCTATGTGGGTCCAAATGCATACACACTGCTTATTACACACAGATATACAGCAAAAGACAAATCTCTTTACATATGAAAAAAAAAATTAAGGATTAAAATGTTACAAAACTTATTATTTTCTACATAAATATTAAAACCACTGCCTCAATGCCTTCACCTCGTGGGGGCTTTTTTCCAGTTTATTCAAGACAATTTGTATAATGTTATTATTATTAGCAGTATTATTTACTATATGCATATTTATATTTGTTTTAATAAAATCAAGTTTAGATTTGTCCACCTGTCAGGTTATGGAGAGGTAAGCATCACCATATAGTGCATAAGAATAGGACGAGTGTTTGGATATAACTTTTTTTGACCACACTTCGTTATTTTTGTTCCTTTATTCGTTTGCTGCAAATTAGACCTGAATTTATAAATATTTGCGCGAAACAAACTAAATTAAATATGTAGGTTGATGGATGTCTTCAGTGGAGTGAGTTTTCACTGTTTCCTTACTCCACAAAAGCAAAGGAGTAAAGTAAATAGTAAAAGTAAAGTAAAGAGAAAGTAAAGAGGCTGAACGGAGGAGGCTCATTCTTTATCTTTGAGCAGATGGTCTGTTTAACTGTTTTCTCACCAGTGAAGCATTCAGTTTATACACTCAAAAAGTCCGCCATGTAAATAGCAAATGCGCCATCGTGTGACACAACTGACTCAAAGGGAATGGGAGAGAAGACTCCGATTGGTTTAATACATGTTATAGTCAAAACACACCCATAACTCATTAAGAAAATAAGCACAACTCTGTTAGACAATGTGTCAAGCTGCAGAATGTGTTTTCCGTCCTTAAAACAGCAAAAGTGGATTCGCCCTTAATGCTTTTTTGCACCATGCGCTTTAGACTTTGCGTCTAGATCATTAAAATAGAGCTCAAAATGTTTGCACCTTAGACATTTTTTTTAAATTAATTAGCTTAGAAAAATATATATTTCCTGTTTATTTTAATATGCTCATTACATCAATAAATGATTTGTAAAAAATTGCTGATAATTTTTAAGTTAGATATATCGTAAGAAATATCGTTATTATAACACTCAACAACTTTGCATATTTTCCCAGTATCATGCAGCCGTGCTTTAGATCATCAACTCCACTGTATTTAAAATAGATTTGTAAGAGTATCATACGGCTCCACTAGTTACAAATCATTTGCTGTATTCACAAAAAATTCAGCAAATGACTTCCTTGGCACACAAATGAATGTGTGCATTATTAAATTAACACAACACACCTAGCAACACGCAACAGCGCCAGCACTCACACACAGCAGTAATAACAGCTGAATGCCGACGCACTGAAGCTTCACCGCAGCTCTAATTAAACAGCCCGAGGAAAGTACCGATCAAATAACAAAAACTTAAATCCAATTATTGCGCTGTGTGTGCATGTGTGTGTCCATAAGGGATTACCGAACATTTCTCCAACCCACAAAGGATGAGCATTAATTAAGAAAGATAAATTACATTTGGAGGTATACTATTGTAAGAGAACGGGCTTCGCACTAAATATGCATTGTGCATCAGATATATTGCATTAATAACACTTGGTTTATCATATACAGACCTGTCCAAAATAAAAACAAATGTCTTCTCATTTGCATAAAAAAGGATGATTACCACCCTAAATCATGTGGCTGCACAATAATGTGCAATCTATATGAAGAAAAGCGAAACTTTTGCGCACCGCAGACAGTGTATTAAAATCTAATGGATGGTTTAATATAGAAAATGAACTTTTCTCCAGTAAAAGTGATGATTTTCAGTGTGTGGGAGAATGGGAAAGACAAAACTTTAGTTTAGACTGAAATAATTTTTTACTGACTTTTCAGACTGCAACAACCTACAGTATAATGAAATGATCTAAATATAACGCACTACATACACAACTCACAATACTGTCAGAGAGCTATATGGGTATCTACAGGATTGGTTAAATAATATATCTTAGCAGATGAGTGAGAAAGAAAAATTAATTGGTTTAAATATCTGTGAAAGCTAGGCAAACATTGCTTTGGGTTTTATTACACACTTCCCCCCCTTTTTAATAGACTTATTTCACATTTAGCTTGATTTTACAACCAGTTGTTGGTTGTCAGCTTATTTTTAGCTTCACATCACTCCCACGCACACGGAGAGCCACAATCACTTTTCCCTTTTTACAGACAAATATAACAGATCTACAATGTTTACATATGTTATATGTCTATATACTCACTGGTCACTATATTAGGTACATTTGTCCAACTGCTGGTTACCTCAAATTTCTAATTAGCCAATCACATGGCAGCAACTGAAGGCATTTAGGCATGTAGACATGGTCAAGACGATCTGCTGTAATTCAAGCATCTGAATGGGGAAGAAAGGTGATTTAAGTGTCTCTGAACGTTGCAAGGTTGCTGGTGCCAAACTGGGGCTACAATTCGCACAGGCTCACCAAAATTGGACAATAGAAGATTGGAAAAATGTTGCCTGGTCTGATGGTCTTGCTTTCTGCTGCAACACTCGGATGGACAGGTCAGAATTTGGCATCAACAACATGAAAGCATGGATCCATCTTGGCTTGTATCAACAGTTCAAGCTGGTGGTGGTGGTGTAATGGTTTGGGGGATATTTTCTTTTGGCCCTATTAATACCAATTGAGCATGGTGTCAACGCCACAGCCTACCCGAGTATTGTTGCTGACCATGTCCATCCCTTTATGACCACAGTGTACCCATCTTCTGATGGCTACTTCCAGCAGGATAATGGGCCATGTCATAAAGTGCAAATCATCTCAGACTGGTTTCTTGAACATGACAATGAGTTCACTGTACTCAAATCCGTACAGACACACCAGATCTCAATCCAATAGAGCACCTTTGGGATGTGGTGGAATGGAAGATTTGCAACTGCGTGATGCTATCATGTCAATATGGGCCAAAATCTATGTCACAAAGAATTAAGGCCGTTCTGATGGCAAAAGAGTGTCCAACCCAGTACTAGTAAGGTGTACCTAATAAAGTATTAATATTTATTAGTACAGGCTTACTATATTGAATCATGCAAAAATGTTATAAACACAGAAGTGACAACAGCTGTTAACTACACTGTAAAAATATGGTAATTAACAGTTTCTGTTTTTTGTGATTCACAAGTGTTTCCCGTTAATTTGGGGTTGTGAATTGCATTATGGGACCTTGATCTCTGCTATGTGGACTTTTGATGTTTAAAATTCAACTCTTCAATATACTTCAACTTCAATATAATGTATATTATAGTGTCTGTAAAATAACAGAACATGTACTGGCAGTTTATTACAAGATTTGTACCACAATATACAACACCAACCCAGAGTATTATATCACTTTTTCAAACTTCTTGAGGTTAAAAGTAGCTGGAAGAAAGATTGAGATCCCATAATACAATTCAAAAGCAAAAATGAATAAGGGAAAATAAAAAAAATAAAATCACTGCTGATATACAGAGATTTTTTTTTTTTTTTACAGTGTAACTAAATCTTCAGAAAGCATCATCTCCAAACAATACGGTACAAGAATAATACTGCTGCCTACAAATCTGAAACAAACATTACAACAAAATTAAAGCAAATAGTCATACATAAAACACAAATAAAAAAGCCATTTGTATATACACCAATAAAAAAAGCACACTATAAAGTAAACTTAGTGCACAAGGGTGCATTTCAAGGCATTCTCAAAACATTCATTTGATTAACTCTCATATACTGCTATCAATCAGTCTGCAAGTGTTACATAAACTGGACTCATCTATAAAAAAAAATCAACAACTCTTCAATCCGACTCAATCAACACAAAGCATACAGTGAAGTCGCATCTCAGCAGCTGACCCTCTCAATACAATACATACTCCATGCCAGAAGTGTAGTGACAGTAATTTCCTTGATTAAGAGTTATTCAGTCACTGTTTTTCCCTGTACATCCTGCTGTTAAGATAAATATGGCCATTTGCTATAGCGCAGGAACACCATCATCTACACCCAGCTCAGCAAATGCACTGAGTGACTGCAGAGAATGAGAGTCAGATGCACCTGAGGCTGGAGAAGCTGCTGAGCTGGTTCACACAAGGTTAAAAAGCACTTCTTCAGAAGCCTGACCTCAGCCTTGGCTTTAAAGTTCCTCTTCCGATTTTCACACAACTCCGAATTGAGTCGAACAACAAACCACCAACTGTGGCACGAAGCTTCGGGCTCTTCTAACCGCCACAGCTTTCTTTTGTGAAAACCCCTATAGTTTTGCCAAGGCATCGCTTCAAAGTCATTCAAAATCTCATTGATGTTAATGTCATTGTTTTATAATTGAACAAAAAGTCGGCAGAAAGCCTTTGATTGCTGGAATGTTTTATCTATAACATCTGCTCGGCTTAGAGAGAATCCTAAAACAATCAAGTGGTCGTAAAAAATAAAATAATCAACACATTCTGACTAACTGCAAAACTCTAAAAAGACCAATTATAGTCTTAAAATGTCCTTCTGTGTACTATTGAAAAGTTTCCTTACAAATCGTCTACTTGTAAAAATGATTGCAAGTAGACACACAATCTCATAAACTATGATAATGTGCGCAAATAAGGCATGTAAAACACACACAGGGTAACTCTTTTATTAACTGCATATTCAGGAACTTTCAAGGACTTTTTAAAGCAGAATACATTAAATGAATTGCCTTTATAGTTCACACCCCCAACAAATATAGTGCCAAGAAAGTCCTTACTTTACATTTCACTTAAACTTAATATTTACATTACAAATGTAAGGCTGCATCTGAAATCGCCTGCTGCTCAGTAGGTACTGCATTTGAATTTAAATGTACTACTCGACCGTTAGAATAGTATGCGATTTATAGTATGAACTAGGCTTGGGCCGGTGTAAGATTCTGACGGTATGGATAAAAATATCACAGTTTCACGGTATTGTGATTACTGCTCTAAAATATAATCTTTTTAAATATCTGGCTGAAAACGCAACCTTTTTCCACTTTGAACACAATATATTTTATTTTGTGAAACATTTAAAATATTTTGGGGCAGTAAACATGTCAGGCTAAATAATTCAAGTGAATCATTGACTTCTACGGTCTTCATTTGTTTAAAAAAAAACACCGATGTCTTTATAATTCACATCTAAAAAAACAAAAAACAAAAAAACTAAAATGTAAATAAAAAGTCTTACACATACCTTAGCAACGGTATAGCAGAAACTTTTGGTGGTTTTAAAACCTTGACTTTTCCAAACCACAGTATACCTTGAAAACGGTTATGGTCCCATGCCTAGTATGAATGTGAGTAGTATGAATGGAACTCTGACGTACTACAGTACATCTGCTATTTTATCTTGATCAGGTGAACTACTCACATCAGTTGCATCGATTCACTCCCATTCATGAATTTTCTCGCATGGCATCATAGGATAGCGTAGCGTTCATTAGCCCACTTCAGAATCTCTCTTGTAGTAGTAGGACATCCGGGTACTTCTCATATACTGTTTTTCGAATTCTATGAATTCATTCATACTACTCTGCTCGCATACTGCTTTCAGCGTACTATATAGTATGGAAGTATGCAATTTCGGATGCAGCCTAAGAGATGTTTTGAATGTGTAATTTGTACAAGAATTAAATGTAAGAATTTCTTAATTTTTCATTCTGCTTTTAGACAGCAGTACAGTACAATTGTTGAAACAACACCACAAACTAATTTCTCTCTAATTCAAGCACTTTCAAGGACCCGTATTTGTTTTGAAGAACCTTTCAGGTTCTACATGTCTGAAATTCAATTACTTTCAAGAAGCGTGGGAACTGTGCACACATTTGGATGTGAATTTACCTTAAACAGTAATGAATCCTCCATATGCTCGGCGTAGACAGACGTGAGCCGGTACTGGTTCTCCACAGTGATGTCAATCTGGTACCCGGTCAGAACGTAGCATGCAGTACGAAACTCTTGAATCTTCTTCTGAAATACCTCCTTCAAGCGCTGGTTCTTCAGTTCTGCACTTTCCATTTGCTTACGCAAGTCTGAAAAATAAGTACATTGTATTTAGTCATAATTGAAAACAATTTAAGTAATCCGCAAATAATATATCATTATTTTGCAATATTTCACTTATTCTGTACTATATTTTATTTAGATGTGCTATTCACCGATAATCATCTGCTATAATGAGTGGATTAATAATTAGATTAAATCATCACCATTCTCATTTCTGAATGAACTGCATATTTAATAAGACCGGGCAAGAATGATAATTTAGTCAAAATATGACATGGGCAAAAATATAACACATCCTAAAAATGGCTCAATTTACAGTTCTTTAAGCAAATCACATTGTAAATAATTTTGGTTAATTTAAGGCAAAGACTATAGATAGGACAAGACATGTCACTGTAGTTTTGAATGGGGAAATGTGTAATGGTTAATATGGTAATTGAAGCCCCGCCTTCCTGTACAGGAGTCAATCACTGAATGCTTTAGACTGCTGATTCTCCAAAGGAGGGGCTCGGACAAGATGTGTGTTATGAATCCTCTGGGGCCAGCAAATGCACTCGAATCTCAGTGAACACTTGCTTTACATGCATATCCACATAAAGCTTGAAATCTCTACTTTTAAATGAACCAACTACTCTTGTAAATATATGCTTTCTGGTTTTGTAATTTGTATGAAACGAACATGAGGTACAGTCCATGACATCAAATGCTTGTTACATGACAGCAAGTTACCGAACGCCTACAAATTTGTAAACAAAGTCACAATTACTTTGGGAGGAGATTTGCCATCAAAAACAAGTTGGGAATTACATCAGAAGACCAGCGCGATCGGGTGATCATTATTTAGAGGATGATGTGGAACATGTTAACAAACAGCCATACAGGAGGTTGGTGTCTGGATCTCATGCACATGCATTAGATTTGGAAAGCAGAAAAACACAGATTTTGTGTGATTCAAATGTTTATGGAACAAAACTTGAGACAGTCGTTGTTTAATTTTATTGGTGACCCCAAAATACGAAATTTAATTGTAAGCTTGGCAAACAGTTTTGGAGAATTTGATGTTTCCCCATTCAAACAGAATTCCCAAGCATACTGCTAGAATGGCTGTCGATTGAAATGACTTGCTTTAAAGCGACTTTCAAGATCACCAGAAGCTGAAGGTCACCTTGTGACTCAAAGCTTTCGTTTAGTTGGGGACTTCCCATTCAGTGAAATGGAATAGATGCACTTTCTTTATCTTCATCTGACCAAACCAAATCCTCTCACTTAGATCAATTTATTTGAGAAAACACTATTGAAACACAGTACGTTGAACAATGACAAAGCCGAACAAGGTTAAAAAAAGAGATAAAGGAGCTGATGAGGAAGAAACAAAAGTAATGAAAGTGAGTGAAGGCGTTAAAGAGACAGATGCTAACGGCTGCACAACTTCATCAGTTAGCAACAACGATCTCATGCTTGCTATCAAAAACACTTAAGAATACAGTGGACGAAGTCATTGAGCAAATGGAGGAAAGAGAACAAGCGTTAAATGCCAATAGCGAATAGAGGCAGCGAATAGAGGCCCTGGAGCAGCCGTGCTCAAAGTTGAATGCTGAGGTGACATAAATGAAAGCAAAAATGCAAGATTTGGAACAGCAATCTCGCCGTCAAAATATATGGATAGTGGATCCAAAAGAAAAAGAGGAACAAGGGCAGCCTACCAGGTTCATTGAAACCCTGCTTCCAAAGTTGCTGGGAGAGGAGCATTTTTAAACCTTTTTTTAATTGGTACAAATGTAAATATATGCAAGTTTTTGCAGTTGTTAAACTTCAAATAGAAAAAGACTAGAAACAGTCTACCAGAATATTAACTGTAACATAATTGTTAACGGTAAAGTAACTCAATGCAAATGATCAAGTAAATAAAACAGAGCCAATCCCATCTTTTTTAATATTTAATGAAAGAAAAATGCTAAATTGATGAATCAAAACCCCCCAAAAACTCCAACTGTGTCTTATAGCTTCAATATAAGACTCCTATATGTATGAAAGAGACCTTAACTGCGGTTTCAATTCTCTCACGAGGCTTCATGAAAATTTGATTACGAACAATAAAAGTTCTGCAGGGAAGAGAGATAAATGTTCTGCTATGGGCTACTGTAATTGCACACTAGAAGAGTGTGGTTAAATTGCAAAAACTTTCAGTCACCTGAAAACACAGAAGCGCTGATATCCTGCACAGTAGAAACGATGGCCTTTTGTTCAGTTGTCCGTTTCTTTTAACCAATCATCAAGATCACTTTTAATTACATGTTATTTGTTGCATCCCTGGGAGCCTTTTTAAATCATTACCACTTTGTTCATTTTCCATAGATCGAACAGGACAAAAATTACACGGTAAACTCTCAACACAATGAGCTTTAAAATAAGCTGCAATTAAAAAGTGCTGTACGTGGCTCTCATTGACATCACCACATTTACAATTACCATGTTATGAACTTTATGAGGCTGCAGTTGAAATGCCCTGTCGCAAGGAGAGTAGTTAACTTGAATTCACAGACATACTTTATGATTTTAATCTCATCAGAATAAGATTTTTTCCTCATTTTACCTTGGTTAAAAAATTATGAAGCAAAGTTTATGGTTCACTCTCTAAATCGACATCCATCTGGATAGCGATATCTCCTTTACTGGACATGGGTCACTAACATACATTAACACACCAAAGTATCAGCAGTGACGATACGAAATATCCTAAATTTAATCTGTTGTTCTTATACTACAATAACCACATTATGTTTAAGTTGTAACACTTTACATTAGTCAAGTCAAGTCAATGTTTATTTATTTATAAACAACAAGTGCTTACCAAACTGCTGTACACACATACATCATCTAAAACAGGGGTGTCCAAACTCGGTCCTGGAGGGCCGGTGTCCTGGAGAGTTTAGCTCCAGCCCCAATCAAACACACCTGAACCAGCGAATCAAGAGGTGCGTCCCAAATCGCATACTTATGCACGATTCTATGCTATTTTGTAGTATAAATAGTGTAAGTAGTGCATTCACACTGGAAACTCTAAAAATAACAAGTGCACTTTAATTACCCGGATGATGCACTCATTCAGCCGGTAATGTGAAGTGTGTAATGATGGACACTTCACGCACTCAACGACCGTAGCTTTGCGCACGTAACGGAAGGGGTGGAGCTATCGGCGCACATGTTGGATAACTTTATTTATTTTGTATTGTGAAAGAAAAATTCTCCTACAAGAGTGATTATAGCGCCTCCCGATGGTGAATGCGGTTATACTCACGGCAGGTATTATGTGGTACTTTGGTCATTTATTGCACTAATTTGGCAACCGTCAAACACCATTAGGGAGACGGTTTGTACTTCCGCTTAGTAAAAAAGCCATTAGTGCTCCATTTGGGACAACACTACATACATATACTATACTGTTGAGTGTGTAAGTCAGGCATGTCCAAACTCGGTCCTGGAGGGCCGCTGTCCTGCAGATTTTAGCTCCAACTTGCCTTAACACACCTGCAAAGATGTTTCTAGAAAACCTAGTAAGAGCTTGATTAGCTAGCCCAGGTGTGTCTGATTGGGGTTGGAACTAAACTTTGCAGGACACCGGCCCTCCAGGACCGAGTTTGGACACCACTGGTGTAAGTGCATAGTGTGCCATTTGGGACACAGCTAAGCTCTTACTAGATGTACTAGAAACTTCCTGGCAGGTGTGTTGGACACCCCTGATCTAAAACAAAAGACAAATACAACAGACATAAGACTCTCATATGGTATTAAAAGCCAAAGAGTAAAAATGGGTTTTAAGACTAGATTTAAAAACAGAAAGGGTTGTGTCCTGCCTAACATGGAGAAGAAAATTATTCCAGAGTTTGGGGGCAACCACTGTACAGGCATGGTCCCACCTGGACATTAAGGTTGTATTGGTTTAACGTATTTACTTACACAAATAAACAATAAACAATACATTACAGTATTTATTCCTCTTTCTTTTAATTTAAACAAACCTCAGTGCATTAACTAATGCTAACAAGCATGATTTTGTATTTTAATAATGCATTAGTAAATGTAGAAACACGATTAATAAATGCTGTACTAGTATTGTTCATTATTAGTAAATGCACTAACTAATGAAAACTTGTTGCAAAGTTTGATCGTTAGATGCCATTTTAAGTAAACCGCCACCAACAGCCCCACCGTTTGTTTTGCTTGTTCATCGTTTGTTTATGCTTGGAAGGCAATTTCGCAGAGCATGCTCTTGAAGTGTTGCCATATCCTCTTATTATAAGCAATGCTTATTTGGCATATTTGGGTTGGCTTATGAAGCGATACAGTTTATGCTGTTAATTAAGCTTGCGAGTCACGGTATTTGGTTTCATGGCTTATTTCCAAGATAAAGCATTTTCATTCAAGTTTGTTACTGAGTTGATCTTATTTGTATACATAGTTGTAAACATAGTTGTATACGTGCTCTTTTTATTCAACAAAACCTTTCTTAAATAAAAAAAAAACATTAAAAAAAAAAACTATTGCCATGTATCTAAAACCATGCACAGTAGCCTAGTCTGTCCAGGCTGAAGGTCTCTCAGATTAACTACACATACATGGGGAGTTAATCTCCTATTAAAGCAATGTTATTGTAAAAATGATAATTAAACTATATTAACAAAAATAATCGTAAGCAAAAGAAAGCAGGTAAAACACATAATGTGTGTGAATGGAAGGATGATCACGCGCACACGGGTAACGTTAAGCCCATAATCTGTTCTGTTCAAAGAATAGTTCAAACAAAACCGGCAACCGCTGCTGCTTACAAAAAAGACATATTTTAAAAACCTGGATGTTTTTAAAATATGTCTTTTTTTGTAAGCAGCAGCTGATGCCGGATTTGTAAAGCCTTTGGAAGTCGCAGGGTTGTGAATGCACGAGCATCATTTTGTTCAGTTTATTTCAAAGAGAACCGATTGCAGCAGTTGCGTTTCCAGGCACGGTTGCTTCGCGGCACAAAACGGGACAGTCACAAACAGTCGGCGCATCACATCACCTGTGCACGCATCCTCTCATCCGGTATTCATCTGCTTTCTTTTGCTCGCGCGAACGCAATTTATGCTGGTCATGCCGCTTCTCGATTCTAAGATGACAATTGCACGCATATTGGGCCATCTTCATCGCCGAACCCTGCTTCTAAGAAAACTACAATTTAAAAATGATCTTCAACCAGCCAAAGAAGCTAGTCTGTCTAACCCGCCACAGCTTAAATCTACCCGCATTTGGCGGGTTGGCGGATGTTAATGTAAAGCCCTGGATATTACTATATTGGCCTTACATACAGTTGAAGTCAGAATTATTAGCTCCCCTGAAATATTAGCCCCCCTGCTTATTTTTTTCCCCAATTTCTGTTTAAAAGAGAGAAGATTTTTTTTGGCACATTTCTAAACATAATAGTTATATCAACTCATTTTTAATCACTGATTTATTTTTTCTTTGCCATGATGACAGTAAATAATATTTTACTAGATATTTTTCAAGACATTTTTCAAGATATTTTGTTCTTTAAAAAATTTAAAACTGCTGTTATTTTAGCCAAAATAAAACAAATAAGGCTTTCTCCAGTACAAAAAATATTAGACATACTGTGAAAATTTCCTTGCTCAGTTAAACATCATTTGGGAAATATTTGAAAAAGAATAAAAAAAATTAATAAAAAGTAATTATAATTCTGACTTCAACTGTATATTTTTTTTAAATAACAATAGTTTAAAAAAAGATCTATTATTTTGTTAGGGAATAAAAACGTTCATTTATTGAGTATGACTCAAGTCTCCAAACTTAAAGTGTTCTTTCTGTTAACAGTTTATTCTTCCAATTTGAATGGGTTTTACATTTGTAAAAAAAAATAAGGTAATTACCAATCCTGTTGCCCAAAGGTAGCACACAAAACGAAATATGGATATTAAATCCAGTAATGAGTAACCACAAAACACTTTTAGGCTCTGAGAATGTGCTAGAAACCAGGCCTAACAGCAGAGAATTACAATAACTGTAAAATGCCACACACTTTAGGAGTATATTATGAAACATTTGCATCCATCCAGTTTATTTTCCTTTAACAATTTCCAGTGTCTGTTAATTACTAATCAATGATTAAATTAAATAACTGCCCTCTATAAGAAGATATATGTAAACTCAAAAAGCTTGTTATATACTGTGCTTTATTATATTACCATCAGTACAGACTACAAACGCACAAAATAAAGTCATATTTATCCGTTCATTTTGAACTAGATTTGTGCAAACACAGATTTCATAATCATGGAAAAATGAGGGCATGAAAGGAAGGAGGAACAGTGAATAGTAAGAAAAGATGGAGAAAAACATCAAACAAAGAAAAGCGGCCAATTTAGAAGTAGACCTGAGGGTGTTTGTTTACTCATGGGTCTGAGTCCTAATTAGACTCTTGCCTCCCGAACTCATTTAGTCTGATAGCCAAAGAAATAGAGAGAGAGTAAGGGACCAATCCGAATTGCGGATGGTCAGCACACTGTTCTGGCTATACATTTACGTATACATAAATTCTATTGTGATTTAAATGATTTAGCCCTCTAAACTTCACACTGAATAAATAAGTTTGCTCTGAGAAATGGATTAGACCAATTGACTAGTCATAGTACTTGCATATTTCTTGCTCTTTTGTTGATTTTGTTTGCTTCTAGTCACGGTGGTGTAGTGGGTAGCACGTTCGCCTCACAGCAAGAAGGTTTGCTGGTTCGAGCCCCGGCTGGGTCAGTTGGCATTTCTGTGTGGAGTTTGCATGTTCTCCCTGTGGTTGCGTGAGTTTTCTCCGGGTGCTCCGGTTTCCCCCACAAGTCTGAAGACATGTGGTATGGGTGAATTGAGTGGGCTAAATTGTCCATAGTGTATGAGTGTGAATGAATGAGTATGGATGTTTCTCAGAGATGGAAGGGCATCCGCTGCGTAAAACATAAGCTGGATAAGTTGGCGGTTCATTCCGCTGTGGCAACCCCCCAGATTAATAAAGGGACTAAGCCGAAAAGAAAATGAATGAATGAATGATTGCTTCTATTATCTGAGCGGTCAGCCTCGAGTCAGTCTTGAGTCATTCTCAAGAAATAACACTTCTATTACTAATTCACAATTTCTACACCATCTTTTTGTTTAAAACAAGAAAAACTCGCTCTTGCTGCATCTTTTCTCTATTCGGTCTATACTATACTCTACACTTTATGTATGTATTTACAAAAAAATTGCTTTAGTCCTCTATATCACTAGCTATGTTTCCATCCAGCTGTTTTTATTCGCATTTTGGATATGTGCATAAAAAATGGTTGATGGAAGCGCCACGATGCGCATAAATTTTGATAACACTTTTTATGCGCATAACTGAGTAGGATAAACTTTTTACTCGATAAGAAAAGATGTGCATAAACTGCGATGGAAACACTTATACCGCATAAATTCCAGTGTGCGCATTAAATAATGGTCATGTGATTTTGTTCTAAGAGATTATAAAAATGTGTGTAAATGGACAAACCAGCAGGCTGAGCACATCGTAAAACATCTGAAATATGTTGTTTTGGTCATTCTAAAACGCCTTACCGTTTAAGTAGTTGTGTTATTATTTTATTAATGACCTCCAGAATAAAGAGCGCCTGTGCTTCGCGTCTTACACTTTCAAACGCCTACACGCGTTCACTGTGTGTCAGGATTGCCTTCTGAGGCACAAGTCATTTATTAAATGAAGAAAAAGATTGACAGCTTCTCCTACTGCAGCAAATTTACTGTTGATATTTGGCGCCAGTTAATCAGGAAGTGACGATTTTGTCCGCTTTGACTCATTGGATGCAAACGCTGATTTATTCCCACGTCTTTTATGAGATAATCCAGTTTTGCGCATAAAGTTCATTCGCATTTTTGGATGGAAACAAAGCTACTGACAATTACTGACATACAGTCAAACTACAGATTATTCGGCCACCAGATATCCTTATGGTGATGAATGGAAACTATATTACATTTATGCTGGCGAGGATGGCAAAATAAAGTGTGACACATTAATTCCCAAACTTCTTCATAGAGTGGACTAAAGACCAACAGGAACAGAAGAACCTGCTGCAGCAAATGTGGGAAAAGGTTTGCATGAATCTGGTTGACAGCAGCAGCTCAAGTAACTAGGCTGTCGCTAAGTCAAAAACATTGATAGACGTCTAAACACTGTCTGTATTATTTTTGGTTGATAGAAATCCATTACATACTGTAACTCCTTCAAAGCTTTCTGCAATGCTCAGGACGAATTCTTTCTGTGTTTAACTGTGAAGTGTGAACAGAGTTATAGTCATATTTAAATACAATTTTCAAAGTTATAGCAAATAAATTGTGATAACGTAAGAAATGTTTGTTAAATGTTAAGTAATTTAAGTTTAGTTAATGTTAAGTGTCTGAATATTTTTTAATTTGACTATACACACACTGGTTTTGGTGGTTTGTGAGAACTCTTCAATGGCATAATGTATATTATACGGTTAAAACAGCTTAACGTATTGCCTTAGCATAATCCTGAGCCCAAACCAAATCAAATTTTGATTGTCAAAAGACCCTGTAAAGTATTATTAGGCATTCTGAATTACAAGAACACAAGGAATGTCCTCATAAACCACTTAACCATTGCAAAACTAAAGTCATACTCATGTCAATATACAAACGGGTTTTCGCAAACCACTCAAAACAGCACAGAAACACAAACGTTTTGTGTTGGCATACTTTTTTGCATATGCAATATAAAGTGCTTTCATTCAGATAAATTACAAGAAACACTTTTCATATAAAATATGTATTGCACATTGTTATTATTTATTTATTTTTTAATTATTGTTACTATTTGAATTTATGTAATTTATTTATTTATACATTTATTTATTTTTTATCAGTTTGTTGGATTCCTGATGTTTCAATATTTCATAACTTCCTATTTTTACTTATATAATTTTTAGATATTTTTTAAATTAAAATTTTCTACGTTTTATTTATGTTATTTTTTATGTATTTTGTTCTGTAGTTCAAATAAAACCCAATAAATATTTTAGAAAAAAAAAGAAACAGTTTTTCATGGAACAAAACTGCACAACATGTTTTACATCAACTTCTGGTGAACAGAGAAAAGAAAGTCAGCAGTGGTATTAAATAGACAAGCAAATGTGATGGATTATCTTTAAGACTAGTTTAAAAAAGGTATTTACCCAGTATTTCCTGTGAAGGTGGGATGATGAGGGTAGTGTCATCTGTTGTCATGCCACCAGCCACTTCAATTTTGCGGAGTCGTTCCCTCAAACGCTGACACTCCACCCTGAGCTGCTCTACCTCATCCGCTCGCTGCTGCTTCGCCATGCTGGTGGGGTTCATCTGCAAGTGGACCACCTTTGTCTTCACAGGGTCATAGTCTCCCTAATGAAGGGAAGAGACGCTGAGAGTCAGAAAACTGGGATTCAATTAATAACACAAGCCAGCAAACAATTTTGTGTTTAATAAACATCTAATAGACATCTAAATGTATAACTTGGTGAAAACAAGGCTAAACTTGGGCTGCCAGCGAAAATCTAATAGACATCTAAGAAAATCCCAAAACTAGACTAGTCATAAAATAGACAGATTAGACAGACTTGTGTGGTCATTGATTTCTGTTTATTTGATGACTAGTCTAGTTTTGACCTATTCTTAGAGGTCTATTAGATTTTCATTGACAGCCCAAATTTAGCCTTGTTTTAGCCAAGACAACTATGTTTAGACATCTATTAGACATCTTTTAAAACAAAAAATGCTTGCTGGGAAGGAAGAAGTTTCCTTAATCACTTAAACTCTTTATTTGTTAAAGCTTTTAAAAAGAGAACAGATTTTTCTTCATTTGAAAGTGGCTTGAGAAGAAGACCTATGGATTTTAATCTCAGACACTGATTAGGATCAATGCCTTTTATCCGTTTATTCATGTGCTATAAATTCTAGACACAACCTTGTTCAGTACAAAGTATTACACAGACTGCAATATTGTGAAACAAAGCTTAGTAAATTCTATCCCTCGGTTTCCCTCACATGTGACGTGTAAAGCTGCTAAGGGTACCTTTTTTGGTCCTGTGTTCAAATTCAGACTTTTTGGTAAGAAATATTTTTGCATGCATTTTTTATTCCTCTTTGCTATTTGGGCTTATTGGAACCTAATTAGAGTAAAATATCATCTTTTGATATGATGTCCTTTTAGAGAAAAATGGTGTCCATGTGGACTTGTGGTTAACACATACACACATTTTTTTAACATGTTTTGAATATCAGAAAATTCATTCATTCATTTTCCTTTCGGCTTTGTCCCTTCATTAATCTGGGGTCGCCACAGCGGAATGAACCGCCAACTTATCCAGCATTTGTTTTACGCAGCGGATGCCCTTCCAGCCACAACCCATCTCTGGGAAACACATCCATACATTCTCATTCAGACACATACACTATAGACAATTTAGCTTACCCAATTCACCTGTACCGCATGTCTTTGGACTGTGGGGGAAACCGGAGCACCCGGAGGAAACCCACGCAACCACGGGGAGAACATGCAAACTCCACACAGAAATGCCAACTGGCCCAGCCGGGGATCGAACCAGCGACCTTCTTGCTGTGAGGCGAACGTGCTAACCACTAGGCCACCGTGGCGCCCAATATCAGAAAATAAAAAATAAAAAATATTTTTTGCCCATTTTGGACAGTTAAAAATTGTGTTTGGGACATTTCATATGCAACAAAACAGTTGCAGGATGACACTCTATGCCTGTAACAAAATATGAAACATTCAAAGTATACAATTGTGGACATGAGAGCTAAAATGTGCTGTCCACATATGTGGCCACTAAGCCCTAGGAGGTTAAAGGTTTACGATTGTGCTGTACTCCCTGACCCACTGATAACAATTTCTGGCTGGTCAGGTTTTCTGAAGACTCCCAACCAAAATGTACGATTACCTGTTTAGAATGGCATGATCAAAGCTAAAAAAGTTATCCTTTGTTTCTGGAAGAAAATTGTTAGGCCTCTTTCTTCTGATTGGGTTCTTGGACTCACCTCCACTCTACATTTGGAAAGAATTAGATATACCACTTCTGGAAATGTAAAAAAAAAGTGGGATCCAGTCTTTTTTTTTCTAAAACACCATATAGATCAAGTGTTGTTTAATTTCTGAAGATTTGTAAGGTTTTTTCTCTCTCTCTCTCTTCATAAATGTCATGTCACCATTTTTCCTTGTTTAATGTTTTATCTTACATTTTTTGCATTATTGTTTCATGATGGGTTTGTCTGTCTGCAAAAAGTATAATAAAAAAATTCACAAAAAAAAAAAAAAAAAAAAAAAAAAAAAAAAACACTTTCAAAAAGTTTATTTAATTCTTCCAAAATCAAAAAGAGTGCAGAAAACAAGCCTCAACAAAAAGCTAATTACCATATCTTTTAACAATTCTGGCATGAAAACCATTGTAATTGTTGGCTGATTAAAAGAGTAAATCAGCATTGCAGTGAATGAAATGAAAGAATTACAAAATCAAAAGGAGGGGGGGAAATGGTAGAAGACTGAAAACATGAAATGATGTTTCTAAAATCTTTAAAACACATCCAGACGGAAAACCTTACAAAAGTAGTCAGATTTTTTAATTAAATGAAACTTCAAATAGTACCAGAATAAAAGACTACATTTAATTCATTAGCACTTTAGGACAACAATGTGATCTGAAAATAATGCTAGATGTCATGAGAGTGGGTCCAACACCTCATTCACTCAGCCATTATATAGACTGTTGAACTACTAGTAAACGTCATTAAAGAAAAGCAGTCAGAACGAGGGGTTAAAATCAAGTCCAATTCCATTTGAAGGCTCTCGTCCCATAAAAATACATTTATTCCAATTGCCCTCCAAACAAAAGGACCAAAGAAGTGATAGTTCATCCCCCGTCTGAAACGAAAGGCTTTATCTTCTGGAACGATTCTTCATTTGGGTGTAAAACTTCAGGGGTTTAAAAGCCATTACTGAGCCTTCTGGTGAATTAAGGGCCCCATCAAAGAATAATGCCTCGATCTGAACATCTCATTACTGAGCAAATTACATCACCCTGAGCTGGAGACAGAGAGCCAGAGAAGAGGAATAGAGACCGAGGGGTGAGGAGGAGATGACATAACTGCAGAACAGAGGGGAACCGAAGAACAGAAACAACTAGAATTACTGAAAATGAAAGATTAAGCTTTTGTTCAAGCGTTCTATATTAAGATGGGAAAATGGGGTTAGAATCCTAGGCCTGTTAAAATAATCAGTACACTGGTAAAAAGACATTTTTCTGATGTAATAAAGGTAAGAACTGCTAAAAGTACAACATTGAAATTAAAGTTTCCCTTCTACAGTGCTCAACATAAATGAGTACATGCCATTTTGAAAATGAACGTTGTAATCCATTCCTCAGTGAATATAGGTAATTTGGTAGGCATTTGAACAAAGCAGATAAATTAAATGGATATATTTATTAAAATAATATTTTATTCACTGAACATCTTTAGAAATAGAAAGCTATTACCTTTATTTCATGTGGAATATTGGGGAAAAAAATACAAACTACAAAATTTCAACAAAATTTTATATAGTAATTTAGTTTTTTTTTTCTCTTAATTAAAAAAAAAAAATCTATAAATTTGAGTGTACTAATTTTGGATCGTCATCATAAGTTATTTTGTTAGATTAGCTCCAGATTTGGCTTCAGTACTGACTAATCTAATGTCAGTGCTTCCCACACATAGACTTTACTTGGGCTGGCCACCCAGGCATATTAACGACTGCTCAAGCATATTTAATGACTTCTTTATTTGCTATTATTATTTACTATTTTACTATTATTTTTGTACCCACCCAATTTAACCAAACATCCACAATCAATGCGGTATATGCACAGCTAGTGTTTTTCAGCCAATGACAATCTTCCAGTGAAAGATTAATGTGACTATTTTCAATTTTATAAGGTTCCTTATAGAGCATCGATGTTGTAATGTAATTATGATACATTCAGTTAAATAGACTTAAGCATTCATTTAGTTGTTCAAGCATAAAACGAGATGAAAGACTGTGTAAACGATTGTGCCATCACGATCAGCAGTCGAATGCAGAAACTCCATTGAAAACGCTGGGGTAAAATAAACTGTCATATATTAAAGACATGGCTGGGGAAAATGGAATTTAATGCAGTGCTTCTTGTCGTGTCGAGACCCACTTTATATCATATATCATATAATCAGGCAGTGAAGATCACTGATTTTTAAAGAAATAAGACCATAAACGTGGCAATTTTATAGTGGGAAGACAGTTCACTGGAAGCGCTGAGGCTGGCTGGCTGAAATTAAAAGTCTGTGTGCATATACCCCATTAAGTAGTGGAAAATGTTTTCTCGTTGACCCGTTTTGTAATGTGTGCGCAAGAGCTGTCAACAGTCTAAAGTGCTCTGCAGACCCACAAAGAAATGGCATTTTTGAGACTTAAAAATGCATGCGACCGGGGTTTTTAAATCTCCTAATATGTTTGAGATCTGGCTTTTGCTTTCGCTTTCTAAAGCTGTTGTTAATTGTGTGCACACAGCCCTGAAAGCAAGAGAAACATGAAAAAAACTCATTCTTTAATCTATACAACTCAGATAAACTTAACTAAATACTCAGAGAGAACAAAATTACATAAAAGTTAGCTGCAAAATATTAGTACACCATTAGAAATGGTTAAGGGTTAACTAATTTGTCTTATTTAAATAATCTACATGTCTTATTCCTGTACTTGTGGCCAATTATAATTTTTAGAAATATAATGCCAATAAATCAACCAGAATCTTAACGAGAGATAGAGAGAAGCATATTTTATGGATGCACATGGCTCCTGAATAGCATGAAGGTAAGAGAAATAGTGGATTTGTTTTTTCTTTCTTATTTCAATGTTAACCCATTGAAAATAAACGGTTTATAACAAGTTCTTAATAAATTTAAATATCTGATTATGTTTTGTTTGCCTCATATAGTTAATTTATTTATGTGATGTGGGTAAATTATGTTTCAATCCGACTACCACTGCAAGTATATTTCAAACCTGTGGGAAGCATTGAATGTACAGTATATGCACACTTATAATATTGGAAAGCTTCCTATAGAAAATATTCATCTAAATGGGAGATTTGTGAGGGGTGTTGACCATAGTATGTGCATCAATAACTAAAATACTGAACAGTTTGTCAATGTTTGCATCTCTCCAACCACAAAGCTAATTGCGATACAGCTTGAATCATAGATGAATCATGAAAAGACTTGAAAAATAAAGTAAAGGTTAGCTGTTCTTGTGCCAAAAATAAAACGTCTAAAAACTGACAAGTGTGGAGTGGGTGGCTATTATTAACTGTCTGTGTGAAGTCACTTATTTTTACTGTGACTCTTGAAGCGTCATAGATAATGGATAGAAGAGGAGGTCTATAAATATTAGAGCCCAAGTCTAAGCGCGTTAAGACGACAGAGTGATTGAGAGAGCAGGACGAATGAGTGACGCAGCGTTTGAATTCCAGACTTTTCAGTTTGTTTTGGGCTGGCACCAGTGTTGAGCTCTAATGGAGCATGTCTGACTGCATTTCAGCCTGATGATCGCATTAATGCGCCAGGAAGTGAAAAAGAAGGATAAATGAATGGGTGGGGCAAGACAAAAATGTTGGAAAAGTGACGTCACCGAGTGTTTAGATTTTTGCCAATAATTGGATGTTTACCCTATAGAGTGTGACAACAGTTCTGTGGAGCCAGAATTTATTTATTTATTTATTTATTTATTTTTAATTAAACCAAAAGTCAAAGTTCACAATGAATTTGCTATTGTCTCAAAAAAACAAAGACATTTAAAGGCCTGAAATAAGTAGTCAGTAATTCCAGTCTTAAAAGATTAGTTCATCCAAAAATGACAAATCTGTAATGAATTACTCACCCTAATGTAGTTCCAATCCACTGTTTGAGACTGTTGTTTGTCTTCAGAACTCAAATTAAGATATTTTAGACAACTTTGTTTGCCAATGTTTTCTCTTTCTATCGTATTTCCTCTAGAAAATATGCAGACATTTACATTAGATGTCGCCTATGCTATTGTCTATTGGAAGGAATGCGTCAATACAGCTGCCATTTTAGTACAGGGAAGGGCTCCTTTGAAATGAATGTGGGACCAAGGTGCAGTGGAGGACTTGCCACCCGGAGCGATGATATATACATATACATATACTGTATATATACATACATTTATGATTGGGAGTTTTAGCAGTTGTCAATAAGCAAATTTATTTTTTAAATTACGAAAATTATAATTTTACATCACTTTTCCATATCGATAGATAAGTGATCGCACGGGCATTGCCGACAAAGAGCATGTGTTTGTGTGCATGGAAATGTATTATCCTCCCTTCCTGTTAAATTTGATCTAATTCATGTCATGAAACACACCCCCTCTCCTGCTTTCACTTCTCATTCTAATGGAGGGAGCAATTCGGCGATTCGTTTGTAAACGAATCTCCGTTATGAATGGCTCGTCGATATCGACCATCAATATCCCTGCTTCTCAATGCAGGCACTGTTATGTTATCAGGCGCCCTTTTAAGTTACTTCAAAAACGAACATTCGTGAACTTAGCCGACAATAATAATGTTTCTGGCACTGCAGCGTCTTATACTTCATTTACATTGTTTGCTCATTTTCTTCAACAAAACTAGCATAAGCCTATAAATTACTGTAAGTTAGCGCTACTTTGTCTTATGGTCAATGCAGTAAGTGACTGTATTATCATCAATAATGCTGCTTGTTTAGCACAAAAGTTTGTAACATACAAAAATGTAAAAAATTAGTTAACCTCTTAAACTCGGCGGACCCGGTACCGGGTCCTATGACGTCATCAGTTTCACTTTCGTTTTTAAAGGTCCATGGTTGCGCTAGACCCCTATAAGTGGTTCTGTTTGAAAGGGTAGAAGCTATATTTTATGCACATATCACGCATCACTTAGGTTTTTATTTTACTGTACAAAAGTTATTAACATTTAATTACACAACAAAATACTGGATACCCGAGCTGTCATTTTCCTATTTTTATATGCTTCATATATGACACATGTACAAGTAATAGCTCAAATAAAAGCTCTTGCCTGTCCTTGTACGATTCTAGCGTTCCTTTATGTGAATTATATTCTATTTATATTCTATTTCATATTATATTTATGATTAATAAGCAGCCCCAGATCGCACAGAAAGCCACAAATGCTACATCATCTCTTACCTTATGCTGAGTGCTTCAAAACAGGCCATTTCTCCTGTTTTTGAGGTGATGTGCATAAGTATTCCTTTTATATGTATAATGTGGTCAAAACACAGTGAATTATGTTTGATCAAACCAAAGATCGTGAAAATATGAAAACAATAGTCTATCCGCATGTCATATTTTCCCAATATTCAGTTTTCAGAATTACAATAATTTTTGCATACTCTATGGTAGAGACAAAAAAAAAATTCCCAGTGTTTGCTGGTTTAAGCAGAACTGTCTGCAGTTGTCTTATTCTCTTATGGGATTATCTACACATTTTCAAAAAAGCATTTTAGAACAAAAAAAAAAAAAAGCGCCCAATGTTGAAGTGGTTCATCATAAAACAGAAAACATAACAAATGTTATTTATTACTTTCAGCAGTTTCTTTTGTAAATTCAAATGGTTTTCTGTCCAATAACACTGGAAATTGTCATTTATACCACTGCATTTGGATATGGAAGACTTTCAAAGTTTGGTAGGCGGAAATTACATAAAAAAAGGTATAGCACCTCTCATCAGTTGGAATACAATAATTTTTGCATAGATTATGATAGAGGCATTTTTCTTTTTTCTTATGATTACTGACATGTGCAGGAACCACCAAAAATTAATTACAGAAACCTAGACCACACAGAACCTAAAAGGTACTCTTTTAAATTTGAGTTTATAAAGAAAAAATACAGAAAGCGCCTCTTTTTTTAAGTGTTTATGATAAAACAGACAACATATACAATTATTTTAATCACTTTCAACAGTGTTTTATGAAAATTTAAAGGGTTTTCTTTAAAATGATACCATATTTTTGCATTTACTCCTCTGCATGTGGATTTGGGAAGCTTTTAAAATTAGGTAGACAAAATCCAGGCGGAAATCCCAAAATAGCACCAGAGTGTAAGAGGTTAAAAAACAAACAAACAAAAAAACATCTTACCTATGAAATGTTACGCCTTTATTAATTGTTTTCTTTGTTTGCTTGTTACTACATGCGAACACAGCGCAAAAGTCCAGCATCTTTAAATTTGGCTATAGTCTTGACTAAGTGTAGTTGAATGACTTGTGTCCTGGGAGCACTGTACAAATGTGACGGCGGTATTGACACTATTGACGCTAGTGTATATATCTATATCTAGTGTATATATCTATGGAAAACATGCATCATGACTTGATACACATGAACCTATATGCTATATAACTGCAGGTTAACTATGTTTATATATATATAATAACTTTAACTGTTAACTGCTATTAGTTACTATTATTTGGTTATTAGCAACTAATAAAGCTATGGTAACTAATAACCTTAACTTTTCAGAATTTTATTGTAATGCAATAATGCGCACCTTTAATTAAAAAGCGCTATACAAATAAGCTTGAACTGAATTGAATTGAATGTGGTTAAAGAGAAGACAAAGTCAATTTTACTGTCTTTTTCTGTCACACAAAAGTGTTCTTGGAGCTTCATACGAGTATCAGTTTTTTAATCTTTTTCTGGACATCTCACAACCCTTGTAGGATGGGAAGGGGGGGAAGAACGCATACGGATTTATTCCAAAATATCTTTATTAGTGTTTTGAAGATGAATGAAGGTCTCAGGATACTGGAACGACATGATGGTGAGTAATTAATAACAAAATTTTCATTTTTGGCAGAACTAATCCTTTAATTCCTGTAAACCTATGTAGGTTTGCAACAAATTTGCATAATGCCAGTCTACGATCTTCATTGGTTGCCCATGAACAATATCTACTTTGTAAATTAAAGACTGTAGCTGAGGTCATTAAGACTTTGGGTTTTGTTTTTGGCATGTCAAGAAGGTGCCATCTTCTGTATAGTTACAGCAAATCTACTCTATACGCAAAACAAAATAAAGACCTTTACGACCAATGGTATCATTAGGGTTCATATAACAGTATTTACAAGTGGTAAGGAAACCTCTGGAGGTGAAATTAAGATATGATAAGAGCTTGTTTTATAACACCTCCTGTAATGGGTTGACTAGTCACAACAGACTAAGCCATCTGGCTAATCAGAGCAGAGTATACTTAGAAAGAAGATAGCAAGACAATGAAAGCATTTATTTTATTTATTTATTTATTAATATACTGGATTGCTGTAAATTGTAAATCTGCAAAACAGTTGGGAACCTTTAAAATGGCACAATATGGGGCACTTTTAGGAACTAGTCAATGAACTGAATTTCTAAAAGATCGCTACCCTAATGAAAACTGTATTTAATATTACTATTTATGATTACTATATTTTGCACAACTGCACTTCAAAAGTCCTTCATTTGGTTCGTGAAAACTTTGCAACATTGGATAAAATATAGACAAGCCCAAAGCTGAGTTAATTTTTTACATTATAATTAATTATAATTTAATTACACTTTTTAACTATAATATCGGTTTGTCAATTTTAAATTTAATAACTATTAAAATTGTGCTTTTATACAAAAACATCCTTTTAGAACTAGTTTCTTAGAGAACAACATTACAATTCAACACAGTATGCAGGCTATATTATATTGGGATTTTATATTTATTGTACTTCAGGCATACCCCCACCTCTACTACACAAATATAGCAAGCCAATACACAACCAAACACCTAAACAAAGTAAATATTTAAACACTGGGGCTTATAGTCTGAGTTTCCTCTAAGTGCCTCTACATTATTTATTGACAAATAGAAATAAATAAAAACACCACTGTGCTATTATTAAACTATTATTTTTGAAAGGCACATTAAAAGCTAGAAATCCTCAGCATGCCAAAAACAACTTTCCAATGGTACATCATATCGTAGAAAATCATATCACATCTGAAGAGCCATCCAAACTCTTTAATACTGTATAAAAATGTTGAAAACTTACATCTAATCCACTTATATCTGGATAATTTCTTCTTTCTTATTTTTTTCTGAACACAAATCCGCTTTTTTTTTTTTACACCTTTAAGTAGAAACACCAAGTTGTTAAAGAGATGGAAAAAAAGCTGAGAGTGATGTGCTAATTAACTAAAGGGAAAAGATGGAAACAGGATTTTCAATGATTTGAAGAGGACGTAAGTGTGTGGACATTTGCAGGCAAACACAATACGCTCTGAAGTGCTGATTTAAGCTTTGGAGAAGAAACGCATACCTGAGTTATTGTGGAAGCCTAAGAAAATGCAAGTGTGGCTTTGCATGCAAAAAATAAAATACACAGCTACTCTCAAAATCAGTCTATTGCATATTCATTCATTTTTATCACTGGCTCTTAAAATGGCATATGGCAAGAATAATTTGCCACTTGATAATTAGGCCAACAATGAAGCCCTGCAATTAAAAAGAAAAAGAAAAAAAAAGAGGGCGAATTTGACCGAACTATTTATGAAAAAAAAAAAACATAAATATACAGTTATATAATGTTTAACTGAAAAAAGAATTTTTCACAGCATTTCCTATTAATTTCTTTCTTTTGTAGACAGATTATTTTATTTTATTTTGGCTAGAATAAAAGCAGTTTTTTTTAAAAAACCATTTTCAGGTCAATATTATTAGCCCCCTTAAGCTATATATTTTTGACATTGTCTACAGAACATACCCTTGTTAAACAATGACTTGCCTAATTACCCAAACTTGACTAATTAATCTAACTTAGTTAAGCCTTTAAATTGCACTTTAAGCTGAATAACAGCATCTTGATATTTTTTGGTTAAATATTATGTACTGTCATCATAGCAAAGACAAAAGAAATCAGGGTAACGCTCTATAATAACTACACTCTATGAATCATCTATTAAGCATTAGCAAATACTGAATTCACATAAGCATTAACTCTACATTAATAGACATTAGTAAGCAGTTCGTAACTGCAGCTACAAATCCTCTATTCTTGACTTAAGAGAACGTTTAAAATGTGCTTAATAATTGTTCTTTCATACTTTTTACTGATTAATTTTTGTAAATAATGCGACCAAATTAAGTATCGCATTATTTACAAATAATTTGTATTTAAGAGTAGTTGCTTTTTTTTTATCATTCAGAATGAGTTATAACAATTAATAAACTACACAAATCAACATTTTATATATAACTCGGCCACATAGTTAATGGTTACTCTGTATGTTAATAAATGCTTTATTAACTCAACTTCATCCAGTTTTTTGACCTATTGAGAACTATGTATTGCTTTATAAATCCCTTATAAATGACTATTAAAGACTCAGTCTCAGATGAACAATAGATATCTGCAATCTTATCTAAAAAGCAAAATGACTGTAAAGTTTAACCTGTTGTATAACAGGAGTGTCAAAATACAACATAAAGCTGGATACAACAACAACATTATAATTTAGCAATATATCATGATACAAAATTTCAGTTTAAAAAAAAGTTTAAACTGTAATCTTATTTTAGTTAAGATTGCAAAGATTTATTTTTTATTTGATATAGTTTCATTTGTGTATCTTCAAATTAATAGAAATGAATTAAGTCATTTATTTTATTTTTTCCCTGTTTAGAATAGAACTGAGCCTTTAATTGTCATTTATAAGGGTTATAAAGCATAAATAGTCCTCACTTTAGATCAGGTCACAAAACTGGATGAAGTTAATAAAGCATTTATTAACAAATAAATGAACTATTAATATATGCCTGAATAATAATGTATATAAATGTTAATTTTAATAGTTTATTAATCATTTACATACGCATTCTTAATGATCTCTAATAACCAGCAACGTCTATTAAAATAGCTGGTTTGTAAATGATGCAATAGTTAAATTTAGTAATGAAAAAATAATAATTAACAAAGTATGAAAATACAATTATTAATCGCACTATACATGTGCTCAAAAGTAAAAAAAGAAGAACATTTGTGCCTGCAGTTGTAAACAGCTTACTAACAGCTGTTAACGTAGAGTTAATGCTTAACAGATAATCAATTAACTATTCGCTAATGCTTAATAGATGATTCATAGTGTGTAATTATAAAGCGCTACCGGAATCAGTTATTACAAATTAGTTATTAAAACTATTCTGTTTAGAAATGTGTTGATAAATTCTTTCTGTTAACTACAAATTGTGGAACAAAATATACAGGGGGCTAATAATTCAGGAGGGCTAATAATTCTGACTTCCACTATACATCATATGCTATTATGATGATACAAACCAAAATAGTTGAAATCAGAATTGTGATTGGTCAATCATGGTATTCAAATCTAATGCATACTCCACTAATATTTATGTCTCTCATATCGCTCTGCAGTTTTTCCATTTTCATAATACAAAAGTTACAGCTGATTTGCTAGTTAAAAGCATTCTTAATTATGAAGTAAATCACAGCATAGCTTTCTGCCTGTAGCACACGGGTCATATTATCAGCCATCAACCACCACTGAGGCCATTAGCCAAGCTTCGTGATGTAGTCTGATTTTCTTTTCCAATGATAAAGCATCTTCTTCTGTCCCGGTTTAATAGGGACCAGCGCTTCATAATTATGACAAATCATAATTGTAGAGTATATCCCTAGTTATTGATGAGCATTTAAAACATTCTTTGTGTGCGTAAGGAAACGACATCCATATTCTTTATGTAGGCTGAACAATTTAAAAAACTAATCCACTACGGCATTGCTGAATAGTGTCAATAAATCATGACAGTGAATTTCATATCGCTCTGCCTAACAGCCTGTATTTATAATAGATTATAAGGGCGCTCTTAATGCATTACAATACATAAATATGCACATCATTTTATCCATTATATATCTCATAGTCTGATATCTTCTGGTTTCCCAAAATGTTAAATCTTGACATTGTTTTCTTAAGAGATGAACATTGTCATATTACATCTTTTGTTTAAAAGATATTCATGATTTTTTTTATAGACTACCTGACAAAAGTTGTCGCCGATCCAAGTTTTAGGAACAACAAATAATAACTAATATCTAATATTAAAAAAACAACTTGACTTTTAGTTTCATTTGGTATCAGATGTGGCTTATATGAAAGGCAAAGGCCTCTAGATTATGCTTATTTTACCAAAATAAAATATGATCATGCCTTGATTTTTTAATGATTTAATTAGGGCAGTAAGGTCTGACTTTGCTTAGACGAAAGTCTTGCCAGTTAACAGAAATAATGTATAGTATAGAATATAAAGTCATGGTACAGTGGAAAAATAATTAATATTGTGCATGACTCCTATGAGCTTGGAGGACTGCATCCATACAGTACATCTCTGCAATAACTCAAATAACCTATTAATAAAGTCAACTGTAATGGCAAAGAAAGCGTTCTTGCTGGACTCCCTTTTTACACTAGTGCGTTTTAGTTTTAAAACGGCGTTTTAGCATGAAAACGATCTGCGTCCACACTAGTGTTTCACCCAGCGTTTCTGAACACATCTCTGTCCACACTACTCCACCAAAAACGTATATCATGTGACCATTCGCGCACTCTGGGCATGCGCGTTCAAGTATAAACAGGAAGCGTGTCTCGCTCAGCATTCTAAATAGGGCTTACGCTACTTGAAACGCAAGCGATTAGCGAGCGCTCGAACAATAGCTTGCCTCTTGCAAATATATGCAGCTGTTGCAGTAAAAAAGGCAGAGTTTAACTGCACAATGGCGCCTAAAACGGACAATAGTGCAAACAACGCTCCCATTTCTGTCCATGTTGTTTACAGTGAAGGCTGGTCTGCCGTCTTCCAGTGGCGTTATAGTCATGTGATAGGTGCTTGACGAATAAGGGAAGGTTACGCAATGACCCAAAAGCGAATCTCAGTAGCAATCCCAGCAGCCACGCCTCCGTTTTCAAATGTCTCTGTTTCCCCCCATCCACACTGAGACGGAGCAGCAGCGTTTTAGAATGAAAACGCTCTCTCCAGCGTTTCCAAAACGCTCCGTTTTCGGGGCTCGAAAACTCCGGCGTAGTGTGGACGGATGGCGTAAACGTAGCAAAACTTATGCGTTTTAAAACTAAAACGCATTAGTGTAAACGGGGCCCAAGATTCTTTGGATTAATCTTCAATGCCCCTTCCATCTTACCCCAGACATGCTTAATAATGTTCATGTCTGGTGATTCCTGCCTTGCGTGTTGCTATGCATTTAGCAGTAGGCTTTTATGTCTCTCTGTGCCGAGTTTTTTCACGGGTGTTTTGCTTTTTTCTGAATGCTACCTTAATGTACAAGTAGCTAAAACTCGCTTATTCAGAGGCGGGAGCCTGTGGACGTGCAGCAACATTAATTATAAGGTAAAGACAAAACAAAAGACAAAACAAAAGTAAACACAAAACGGATCGTGTGAGTGCTCTAAATTGGGCTCAGGTGCAATTTAGTTGGCCGGCCCAGGCCCGGTGGAAGAGGTATGCCAGAGCGTGGTTCACATGGGCTCAGTACGCTTGTAGTGAGAGTGCAAAGTGCGCCTGAGCCCGAAACAGAAGACGAGACACGACTTTTACGGGACTGTTTCATATGGATTTATTAATCATTCTTACTGTTCAATGAACGCCAACTGTTGTAGATTATTAAAAGACACAAACACAATCGCTGCACCTTTAGCAAACTTCCTAATTCCTGCAGAACGAGGACATTATGAATATTTATGAGCGTTAAAAGTGGCTGATCTGTTCGGCGATATATTTGACTGCGTGTCACTGCATCCCAAATGACTAAAACGATCTAAAGATATAAAGAAATGTCCACTGTGCTGAGCGAGAGCACTTCTCCTTAAACTGAACAGCGCATCGTCGATGACAGACGTAAGCGTGCTCAGGCTCGAACGCAATGTGAGTGCGGGCCGTCGGGGGAGACAGAAGGGGGGACAAGCGTGCTTCGGCCTGGTTCAAGGCAACTGTACATAGTGTGAGTAGGCCCTTATTTAACATGTCATAAAAGGAGCATAATATAGCTCATACGTCACTGCAAGTGTTATTGAAAACTATTTAAACAGACAAAAGTGAAAAGCACAACAATAACAGTACACTCCAAATCTGACATACTGTAATCTCTGAAGCAGTCACTGCAAGTCTACTCTGTTCCGCACAACGCTTTGAGTACAATACAACATGAGCTCATCGAATGTCAATGTACAAGCTTATGGACTCCTGCTCAAACTCTCTTTATAATCAATGAAGCTGTTAAACACAGGCTGCAACATGAAACACTATTCTTAAGAGCCTCTCTAAAGTGTTTCACATCAAATAAGTTCCCATCACTAGAGAACATATTCATTTAATTAATAATGAACGTGCCTGAAGTCTTTCGGCGATCAATCTTCATAGGTCTTTATAGATTAGCTGATGCATCCCTACTGTATGACAAGTTCAAATCAAGCAGAAAACGATAGTATCACCTGGAGGTTATGCCTCTCTAGTCTCATCTCCAGAATGTTATTTTGCTCTTCCAACCGCTGACGTTCTGCTTCCAACTCCTCAATCTTCTGCCTAGAAACACACACACACAAACATGTCCATGTCATTTCTAGACTAAACATTATGAAAGCTGAATGAATGATAAATATTTTACCATTAGGGATGTAAAGATTCACTGTGAGTCGGTTGAAAATTGATTCAAATGTGTGATGATTCAAACCGATACATATGTTGAATGAATCGTGATACATGTTTTGAGCAGGATGGCACTGTTTATAGGCCCAAACTCGCTTTACCTGCACATCAGTGGCGAGCAACAGATGACAGAATGACAGCAGTGTGGTGCGTTAAACAAACAAGAACTGTGTGCAATTACTGCAAAAAGACGATTACTTACAATAACAGAACAACAAATATGATGCAGCACAGTGAAAGCTACTGTCACAGACATCTATAGGCAAAAAGCTATTAATAGGCAAACCATGTGGACCGGAAGATTGGCAGATCTGCTTGCTCTGACGAGTGCTAACGTTACGGAGATCACATGGTGCATCAGTGGTTTCATAGCGAAAGTTTTAAGATGCTTTTCAGACTGAAAGACAAAGCTGTGCTGTTATAGAAGCAGCTATTAGGCCCAATCCCAATTCTACCCCTTCGCCCTTCCCCTTACCCCTCGTTTTGCGCATTCACGTCAAGGTGTAGTGGTGTCCCAATTCTCTTTAGGTTGAAAGCGTAGGGCTAAGGGCAAGGGGTATACACCCCTTCGAACGAAGGTTTTTTAGGACCACATTTAAAACGGAGGGGTATAAAAATTTCCCAGAATACACCTGTCACAGCGGCAGGATAGCTGAACCCGGAAGTAAGGAGATCCACAAATTAGTATTTTTTGTCATTATTACAAATTTTTGAACAGAGGATGTGCTGTTTTTGAAGTGCTGTCCCAATTCTTAGGGGTAAGTTTTGAAGCTTTTCCCCTTAACCCTCGGTTGTAAGGGCCAAGGGGAAGGGGAAGGGGTAGGGGTACAAAAATAGCATTGGGATTGGGCCTTAGATTGTTCCTTTTTAACCCTCTCCTTTTCAATTTAGTTTCATGCATATTTTGATAATGTGCTTGTTATATCATATATCATAATCAGTATTTGAAGCCAGTGGCCAGCCCCCTGGAGCAGAGGGACTATTGACCACCTCCGTACACACTGCTCTCTGGTTGAGGAAAGGCTTTCTTCTCCACACCAGCCATCTTTTGCCCCAGTGAAAGTGTTTTTTTATCAGCAGGGGACATTGTAAATGTGCAAAGATATCAGCTCATGCCAGAAAGCATACATATTCTGACATTTCTTCAAATCAGTCACAGTTTTAGTTTGTTTGTATTAAAGAGCTTTCTTAAATTTGTATTGATGATTTGATTCAGAATTTGTTTCAATTCATAATGTTGCCGCACAGTCAATGTTTTAGTTTGTCGTCATGTTAAAGAGTCTTCTTTAGATTGTACTATTAATTTTTCATTATTCATTCAAAAAAAAAAGAAAAAAAGGAAAAAAAGAAAAAAATGCAGCATTTGAGAAAAAGGAAAGGGCTCTTGTTCACCTTAAATTTGTCTCAAATAATTTTCTTTAAAAATCGTGACTAAATCATGAATCGTGAGATTAGTACTGTGAATCGTATCAAATCGTGAGTCAGGTGAATCGTTACATCCCTATTTAACGTACATTTGTTTTCAGGAAAGTGAAGAGAAACATGGCCATCATAACATTTATACATTCACCAGAAAAAGGCTTGACATTAACACCCAGGCAAATGAGGGAATATTTCAGCTGTGGCAGGTAAGACAGATACTCCCAGTAGCCACTTTGGCAGGTTGAAAGTAATTTTAAATTGTAGTTTTCTTAAAAGCAGCATTCGGCAATAAGAATGGCCCACTGGCTCTCTCTAGCATTGAGAAGCAGCATGATTGACAAAAACAACGGTGTTCGTGCGAGTAAAAGAAAGCAGGTAAATACCAAATGAGAGAAGGCTCATGCACATGGTGATAGACAGGCAATCCTTTAGTGTCACGCACGCAGGTGATGAGACACACATGAGTGTTTAAAAGCATGCGCAGTCCTGTTACCTTGCGTGAAGCAACAGTGCCTGGAAACGCAACTGCTGCGATCCGTTCTCTTTGAAATAGACTGGACATAAACTGATGCTCGTTTACAATTTCAAGATTTTATTAGATCAGAATGTTGAGCAGCTTATTTAACTATATTTTTTTAGATTCATATTTGAAATAATTATTTATTTTATTTATAATTTATTTAAAAATCAAACAAGGTGTGGCATTAAAATGCAAATGGATGATTAAGATATTCTAAGAGACTATTTAACATTTTTATTTCTATTAATATTCCTCAGATTGATTTAGCTGTAAATTATACGAATATTTAAAAAAAATTATTAGCATTCACTTTTGGTTTTAAACATTTAGTGGAAACCTTCCGAATGTTTATATACTCTACAATTTCTCAAAGTAATCTGGACAACTTCAGGTTGGTTCAGTTTTGAGGATTACCACGTAAGGTCTCGGTCTAGTATTCAGTACAACAAATATTCAATTAAGGTGTAAACAGCTTAGTGAAATGGTTCCAGGAGTGATTAAATGCAATTCTATAGAGAATAATTACAGGATCAAAAAAGCAAAAAAAGAAGAAAAAAAAGAGAAAGTGGGCACTGAATAAAAGCTCACTTTTCAAGCAAGGCCACAAAAGCTAATGTAGTATAATCACATTTCCATAGTAATTAGCCAATGCAACAGGCCATGAAGAAACCACAGACTTCAGCTTCTCTTAGTCTGAAACCCTGTTCACAGACCTAGAGACATACAGTGACATGGACATTTCAATGACAGCTGGTGGTTTTCATTGACATGAGCAGCAAACGTTAGTTATGATCTACAAAAGCATTTTCTGGCAAAGAATCAAAGAGTCAATTTTGCCTTTTTAAGACTTTAAGTGCTGAAGAATGAATCATCTTGTTACTCAATGTTACAAATAAAGAATGAACTGACAATTCTGTCTAAGTTTACCCATTTTGTCCTCTTTCTCGACTCCTTTTATGCAGAGACAGTATAGTAATAGGCTATTAGAAATGCACTGAACTGTGATGTGAAAAACAGAATCCACAATAAATAAATTAATAATAATAATTTCATGCTAATTAGGCCATTTTATATTGGTAAAACATTGAGAAATGTTCAAATGCAAGCATTATCTATGTTTAGAGATATCTCAAGCAAAACAATAAGTGAATAAAAATAATGCTGAGTAATGCTGGGTTCAAGTTAAACCTCAAAGAAGACATAAGTGAACAGTCATTGTAACAATTTATTTTGGCACACAAAAGTGATCTTAAAGCTCTTGGAGTGTTGCTGTCTATAAAGAATGATGAGGGCGCCCTTGGATTTCATTTAAAATATCTGTCACACTTTATTTTGATGGTCCATTTTAAGTTACATTGCATCTACAAGCCAACTAATTCTCATTAGATTATAAGTAGACTGTTGGGTTGGGGTTAGGTTTAGTGTAAGTTGACATGCACTTGCAAAGTTTCTTATAGTCAGTTAAATTTCTGTTGAAGGACTGTTAAATGGCAGTATCAACAGATATTAAGCAGACACTCTACCAATACTCAAATGGACCATCAAAATAAAGTGTTACCAAAATATCTTCATTTGTGCTCCAAAGATGAGCAACATGAGGATAAGTAATAAATAACAATAATTTTTTGGGGTGAACTAATCCTTTAAGGGTCGGGACACACCAACCAATAGTACCAATGAAACCCAACTGTCTTGTTGCCTCACATTGGATCAAGTCTGGACCAAAAAGCTGCGTGTAAACACACCAAACAGATGAAAGTTGACTGAAACAAGCATTGTTCTGCGTTTGAGCAAGAGGATGTGGCTTTCCACACTGTGGGGAGCAGCAGTTGGTTTTCTCATTCCACAAAGGGACACTGAACTTTCAACACGCATATACAAAGCGTAAACAAAGCAGCATTTAGCACCATTGTCACAATAATGTTTGCAAATATTTGAGAAATGTAGGGATATTTCAGCACTTCTTGGCTTGAATTGTTTACCTGTTACTTCACTATGTCACACTCTCGCTCTGATTCGTTGTTGAATAACCAGTCAGAGTGCTCTCTTCAGCCGACGACCAACTTCTACACGGTCAATCAAGCCATGAGATCTGATGTTAACCCGATGAGAGTCAACGTGTGGAACCCAACAAACCAACTAGCATGACCAACAGACCAACAAAGCCCAATGGCCGACCTGTGTTGTTTACTGTTGGAGATATTTTCATGGGGTGATTTTGAGTCTTAATTTGACCACAACTTTCTCTGTGTTTCAGCGAATGGAATGATTTTGGTGATAAATCTCGTTTTGCCACATATTTTTGGAAAACGCTTTGAAATGTTTCAAAATTTCAACAATACACTCTAGGCCAGGGGTGTCCAAACTCGGTCCTGGAGGGCCGGTGTCCTGGAGAGTTCAGCTCCAACCCTAATCAAACACTCCTGAACTAGCTAATTGAGCTCCTACTAGATATACTAGAAACTTCCTGGCAAGTGTGTTGAAGAAAGTTGGAGCTAATCTCAGCAGGACACTGGCCCTCCAGGACCGAGTTTGGACACCCCTGCTCTAGGCAAATGTAGTACCCTTTCGTAATGTTTGTGGCTGTTTTTGCCTCATTGACTTCCATTACAATGAAATTTTTTGATTGCAAATCCATACTATAAAATCATGCATTCTTGATTGTTGCTGGTTTTCTATGTTAGGAAGAGGTAAAAACTTACATTTTTACTGTTGATCATCCATTGCAGTGCAACAAAAGCTTAGTTTCTGCCTTCCATATGGAGTATTGAAGGAGACCATTGAGCACGTATCTTAATATGTCTGAGAAAAATCTAAATAAGCAGCTCAGCTCTCAGAACATAGTGACTTTAGTTTGTTTATGCACACACACACACTATAATCTGCTGTTTTACTCCATAGAACTCCATATATATGCAAGACACTTTATTGCACAGGTCTATCTGAAGCAGGGGTGCCTAAACTTTTTCGTATAAAGGGCCAAAAGCCAAATATCATTGAGAGCCTTGGCCAAAGGTAAATATACCATACTATATTACATTAAAGTTGCCATGGGTACTTTCCTAATTTATTTAATAATAATAAAAAAACATAACTTTAAATCATATTAACAAATGGAGTATAATATTTATAATGTTAACTTACTCCAATAATAACATAAACATTTATATTTATACACAGTGGGGTTCAGGGATGAATACAGTAGTCAGGCAGAATCTGCCTTTGTTTTGATTTGTCGAGTGACTATGTACATTTAAGCAAAATCTGATTAATTTACACCATTTAATTCAAACATTTAATTTCAGTTAGCTTTTAACAATGAAACAAACAAACAAAACGTTACATTAGATTTGAAACGACAACCTCTAAACCATGCCCATTATTTTTTCTCTCTTCTCAGATAGGATGGTGGGCCAAATCAAAGGTTACTGTGGGCCAACTTTGGCCCGTGAGCCCTAGTTTGGGCATCCCTGATCTAAAGGGTTAATGCTGCCAACTGATGATCAACAGAAAAAAATGACACATTTTTTCTCATTTACCACATTTAACCAGCAACAATCAAGAACACACGATTTTATGCTGTCATGGCTTTGCAATCAAAAAAAATGTTATTACAATAGAAGTCAAAGGGGCAAAAAAGGGTAGTGACTTTGAACAGCACAAAAGGGTTAAGGATCTATGACAACCCTGATTACATATCTCAAACTTTGACTAAGTAAGCAGAAACAGGCTTGCATTACGATCAGATCAAACATGATAAATGTTCTATCAGATGAAACATACATGAAGTTTAATTCCTTCCATCTCTGTTACCTGAGAGAGCTGATTTCCTCTGCTGTCGCTGAGCTGCTTCTCTCGGCATTAGACACCTGCTGCTCTTTCAGAGCCTCAAGTTCAGCAGCCACCTGAGCAAGAGATGAAAAACATAATGAATAACAAAACCATCAGTACTGTATGTCAAAAAACAGCCACTGACTGTAAATCCGAGCAAATGAAACACCTGCAGCCTTGGTGCAATCTAATACCCCTCTAATATCTTGACTTCTCGGCTTATGTGGTTTTTCATTTCTTGCATGCATTACAGTGCAAATTTTAATCAATTATTTAGGATCGGAGCGCTAGCTGGGATAAGCGCATAAATGCCAAAAGGAAGTTCCCATGGTGATGGATGTGACTTACCATCTGAGCTTGTAATTTGAAGGAGCCTGCCTCCTCCTGGGCTTTGGACAGTTGAGTCTATCAGAGTGAAACAGATTATTCCCATAAAAAAACACAAAGTAAGATAGTAAACCATAAAGTCCTTGATTACAAAGTCATGAGCGCTATCAAAGTTGTACAGTTGTGTGGATACACGACGCAGACTGGCATAAGCAGAGGTCTAGAATTTTTATTAGACCAGCACACTGTTTTTACAATGTAGGCAAGATTAATTAAACAACTAATTTTATGACATGAAATTAACAACAAATCTATTTACAAAATAGATTAAAACATCCTTACAGTTTTGCATTAAATGTTTATTGGCTTTGCATCAAACTGTAATATCTTTCTATTACACATTACCAAATGTCTATAACAGCACAAAAGTCATTTAGAAGAAAATAACCAAGCAGAGCAGTGCAATAAAACTGTTGAAAATAATTGTTTTTATTATGTTTCATGATGTTAATGTGAACTATACTGAAATTATCTGACAAAAAAAAGAAAAGAAAAATATAAATAATAAGGTTTCATTAGTTAATGTATTTACTAACATGAGCCAATTATGAGCAATACTTGCACAGCATTTATTAATCATAGTTCAAAATTCACTAACGCATCAACACCCAAATTCATGTTTGTTATTATTAGTTAATGCACCGCGAGTTAACAAACTAACAATAAATAACTTTATTTTCATTAACTAACATGAACAAATACACTCACCGGCCACTTTATTAGGTGCACCTTACTAGTACCGGGTTGAACCCCCTTTTGCCTTTAGAAACGCCTTAAGCCTTCGTGACATAGATTCAACAAGGTTCTAAAATATTCCTCATAGATTTGTCTATATTGACATGATATCATCACGCAGTTGCTGCAGATTTGTTGTCCGGTTGTGCGTGAAAATCCCAGTATATCAGCAGTTTCTGAAATACTTAGACCAGCCAGTCTGGCACCAACAACCATACCACGTTCAAAGTCATTTAAATCATCTTTCTTCCCCATTCTGATGCTCGGTTTGAACTGCAGCAGATCGACTTGACTATGTTTTCATGCCTAAACGCATTGAGTTGCTGCCATGTGATTGGCTGATTACAAATTTGCATTAACGAGCAGTTGGACAGGTGTGCCTAATAAAGTGGCTGGTGAGTGTATATTGTTCATTGTTTGTTCATGTTAGTAAATGCATTAACTACCATTAACCAATACAAACTTATTCTAAAGTGTTACCATGTATATTAATACAACTCCATTTATGTGTTTGTACGTACAGTATTTATGTGCGCACGTATACATATTAAATATTTTTAAAATGTCACGGTGTTAATCATATTTTACTCAAATCATGAAGTGTAGATTTATACCTTTAATATTAAACAATACTTTTAATCACTTTGTTCATTGTTTGCCAAATTGTTTTGCGCCAAATGAACAGTATTTATAGGTCTGATATTAATATTAAAATGTACTTGAATAAATTATTTAAAACCAAAATCTAGAGCGGAAATTGCAAAAAGGGGTTATTTGCATTCTTAATATGAAGAAACGTATAATTATCATTAAAACTCAACAACTTAATTATCACCCATGAGAGAAAAAAAATAAACCCCGCTAAATTCAGGCCAGCAGCAAAACCTCCACTAAATGAGCAGCAGAAACATGTCAAATACATTCATAAAAAGGTTGATTTGTGGTTTGTACCATATTGCCATTCCAATGGCATTATGATACAGCTTAAGAAAAGCAATCTGATTTTTAATAAGAATAATAAATGTATACTATGAGAATCATCCGCACAAACTGCTGAAGTGAATAAAATCACACCTAAAAGCTTAATATTTTCTTTCCTTAAAATAATGATTAGAGCCATTTCAAAAATTGCTATTCAATGATTTACAGTATATTGAATTATGTCCACTGGCAGGCATAATTACCAAATATGATGCAACATAAAACAACATAACATTTAATACCAGGTTTCTGC
The DNA here is from genome assembly GCA_903798035.1 of Danio albolineatus. NCBI lineage: Eukaryota > Metazoa > Chordata > Actinopteri > Cypriniformes > Danionidae > Danio > Danio albolineatus. The sequence goes on from CAIGQQ010038154.1 coordinate 10,641,455, forward strand.
AGGACTTTTGATGATGATATACAGTTGAAATCAGAATTATTAGCTATCACGATTTATTAGTCCCCTTCTAATTTTTTGTTTAAATGGAGATTTTTTGAACACACTTCTAAACATAATACTTTAAATAACTGATTTCTTTCATCTTTGCCATGATGACAGCACATTATATTTCACTAGATATTTTTCAAGATACTAGTATTCAGCTTACAGCATAATTTAAAGGCTTAACTAGGTTAATTAGGGTGGTTTGTTCTGTAGACAATGAAAAATATATATATTGCTTAAGGGGGCTAATAATACTGACCTTAAAAAGTTAAAATAATAATAATAATAATAATAATAATAATAACAACAACAACAATAATAATAATAATAATTTATTTTAGCTGAAATAAAACAAATAAGACTTTCTCCAGACGAAAAAATATTGTAAGAAAAATGGAAAAATTCCTTGCTCTTTTAAACATCATTTGGGAAATATAGGAAAAAGATCATTAATACAAATAATTTTGACTTCAACTCTATAGGTAAGGCCTTTCTAAGATTAAGATAATAATATTTTAAAAATATAACTTATTGATATTAAAATATTAATTTTTATTAAATGTTAAAGCATTAGTTATTCTTCTCATGGGTGATGAGGAAAGTCATGGACTTTTGTAGGATATGTTTGGACCCCGTTTTGAAAAGGCAAACCTTTGTCTTTAAACTTTGACTAAAGAAAATGTGCATAGACTTTAGGAAACCGTCTATGCAATGTAATACGGTTAATAAAAGAGAACTAGTTGGGTGGGAAAATGAAATGATGTCTTTCTTTTCAGAAAGGGACGTCAAAGTCTTCTTTCTTCCTTAAAAATGAGTTCTCTTGCAATGTATATGTATATAAACTGGTATTTTTATCAAGTGTCACAGCACTTTGTATCATTAGTTAGTTTGGAAATGAGACCAGAAAAAGTGGAAAAGAAACCACTCTAAACAGAGTTAATTCCTTTCTTTTCTGCTGCATTACGAAAATTTGTTGGATTCAAGTGATGGATTGACCAAGCAATCTGTGGTTATAGTTACAATTTTCCTGACATAGAAAGTTTTTTGCAGATTCATGCAAATAATTGTCACCCTAAACAAAAGATGACAAATCTGTGCATGAATCTCCAAAGAATCCTTTTGCAATCATATTATGGAGTGATTGAACCCTAAAGATCGTGTGTGCATGTCTGTGGTTAACATTTCATAACTCTTCATACTTCTGTTAAAGTATGTAAAAAAAATGCCAATGTTGAGTAACACGCTCACCCTTCACAAATCCTTCCCAATGAAACAAATGAAGTACTTTTCTATAATAAATAAATGATAATATCTTAGACACATTATGTGTTGCTATAGAAACCATACAAAACTATTCCCCATAATCTTTTATTTTTCAGAAAGCTTGAATTCCTCCCAGCCACTAGAAAATTTAATCTTTTTTGCTACTGTACCTAAAAACTAGCACCATCACTTGTTCATCTACCTTTTCCAGTGCAATTGTAGAATCGTAAATACCTTTTCTGAGAAGCAAATTGGCATATTGAAATCTTATATACTGTAAACTGATCAAGATTACGTATAGTTAAGGTAATGTTTAAAACTACAGCAAATTTATGTTGACACGCTCAGGAAAAAATATTTAATTCAAAGGGCATTTGTTCTCATTTTAAGCATAATTATATTTTATTTGGCTGAATTTCTCACAAACAATTTCAATAATAACTAATTTCGCGGATGTTAAAATATTTGTATTAAAAATACTGAGGAAGGTGTTCACTTTTAGCATTATATGCAACATTTGCCATAACTTTAAAGGTTTCTGCTCTCAGTTAAGACCCTTTTAAAATATTGATTTGAGGAATTGCTGCTTAAGACTCTAAAACATGATATATTTTAGTAAAACATTTTAAGGTTTTAAAACTTATCTAGAGTCTATAATTTGAACATATTCAGTGGAATACCCCAATTGAAATAATTGTTCTGGTGTGAATTATGGGTAATGCAGTCCTCACCTCCATCTCAGCATTATGGGCCTGGACTTTCTGCAGCATGTCCTCTGCCTCCTTGACCCGGAGTGTGAGCTGAGGAGAGTATTCACTCGTGGCCAGCTCACTGTCGTACGACTCTAATATGGCCCTCATTCCATCGCGCTCCTGACCCACATACAAACAAGCACAAGTTTCAATTCCAGAACTCAATTCAGGCCAAGCTGGGTCAAAGCAATACAAAAGACGCCATGCATAAAGTTATCTGTGTGGAAGTAAAACTGTCTGAGACGCTCACAGAAACACAAACAGACAGACGGTGTTGATCTTTGCAGGGTGAGCCGGCAAAAAAAAGCCATTTCCAAATGAAAGAATCAGCTCGATGTCTTAATGAAAATTTAATTACAACAGCTTGATTGCGTTTCGCTTATTACTGAACTTATTTCACACGCCTTAGCGGTCAACCTAATCGATGTACTACATTTTTAATTGGCAGGCATCGGTTGTAATGTCATTGTATCACTCTAAATACGGCAGAAGAAATCCAAGAAATATTAGAGGGGAATTAATGGGGTGAGCGAGCTCCCTTCTGAGTCTGGAGTCATCTGTGCAAATATCTCATTTTAGAGTCGATTAAACTGAAATTAAATCTAGTCTAGTCTCTAAAGCCTGAAACCAGCAGGATCAATAAAACATTGCGATTCATTATCCGCAGAGTGAACTGAGAATACAAAACTGCAAACACAAGCTCTGGGAAACACGTGGACATATGTGCACTCAAACGAGAAAGGTTGTTAAGGTTAATGTTGAATACCAAGAGACCTAACAATTGTTTAAAGGAAGAGTTAATGATGCATTTGTAGAGCTTTAGTTAAGCTGGTTCGTCTGAAGTAACAATCAATGAGACTGGAGTCAAATCAGACAAGCAGATGTAGCAAAGAATTTCACCAAAATGACAATTATTTTCATAAAAGCAAAAGAAACTACTAACTTTTTTGGCACTTTGGCATCAAGTTTTATAGGACAATATAGGGCTGGTCAATAGAGCAAAAAAATTATCACAATATAATGTTTGATATCATTCGGTATCAATAATTATTGAATATTTTATTAACAATCCATTAGATCCAGTAGATTTATTTTTAACTTTACCACTTTATTTTATTTACGAACATTACCAAGGCGAATAGTTTTAATAGTCAAAAACAAAATAAAAAACTAAACAAAAGTTTATCGCCTCTTATGTCTTATAATAAAAATAAACAAATGTACAAGATACTCTTAAACTTCATTCATACATTTTCTTTTCGCCTTTAGTCCCTTTATTAATCAGGGGTCGCCACAGCGGAATGAACAGCAAACTTATCCAGCACATATTTTAAGCAGCGGATACCCTTCCAGCTGCAACCCATCACTGGGAAACATGTATACAAACTCATTCATGAACATACACTACAGACAATTTAGCTCACCCAATTCCCCTATAGCACTTGTGTGGGAAACCAGAGCACCCAGAGGAAACCCACGCAAACAGGGGGAGAACATGAAAACTTTACACAGAAACGCCAACTGACCCAGCCGAGGCTCGAACCACAACCTTCTTGCGGTGAGGCTTGCGTGGCCCCCAAGCTTATTGGCACGTGCTTAACCAAACAGTTTCAAGCCAAACAAATTTTTTATTGATATTGAAAATGGTGTACCCTCAATAAATACTGATACTATTTTATCACCCAGCCTAATAGGACATACAGTGGGTGACACTTCAAAATGACCATGTTTGACGCAGCGGCGGTATTAGGGATTAACAATGTATTTTTAGGTGTAAGAGCAGTTTGCGACTATGGCACAAAGGGGAGAAAAGTGAATTTACAGTATCTGTAAATGCCCTGCTACTTGTAAGTGAAGATAAAATAACGAAACAAAGCACTATAATTCCTTCATTAATCATCAACCAAACTTGTTAACAAGCTTTATTATCATTGGAAATTTAAGTGCAATGAGAATTCATTTTGGAAACTAAAACTAAAGCAATAAGACACCTGAAAAAAAAGAACAAACATAAATAAATAAATAAATAAATAAATAAATAAATAAATAATGCATTGTTTCAGCCAAAGTATAGAGAGATATATATTGTTTGTTATTTTTAAGTTTTTATATCTTTTATTACTTCTACTGGCAACCTTCATTATATTCCCATTAACGTAATAGGATATTTTACAAATATCATGCAGTAAAAACTGTAATAAGACACACTTACAATTAAAAAGTTAAATCATAATATAATGTAAACAAAACATTTCAATGCAATAATGTTTAAGCACTTTAAACTGTAAAACTGTATTATGTTGTTTCAGAGAGTACTGTCATCTTTAAAGCACAATAAATTTCCAGGGCCATTTTTATAGCCCATTTTCCCTTTAATGCATCAATAGCGCGATGCTTGGACTTTTTAAAACTCATACGGAATTTCTATTACATTCTCTGGTAATATTCATTATATTCTCAATAATGTAATACAATATGTAGTAACTACAGAACAGTAAATACTGTAATAAAAAACACTGATGATTAAAACTTGAAATCATAAAACAATGCAAACAAAACTTTCAGCATACTAACGTTTAAGCACTTTGAAAATAATCATTAAAATTGAACTGATAATAATTAATTAATTTAGAAATTAAATAAATTATAAAGACATTTGATTAGGTTTCAAGGGATTCTCCCAGTTGTTTATCAAATACATAAACTTGTTGTTAACCCTGGTTAAGACCTGACACACATTTAAATCAAAGTTTCCTTTGCAACTATGCACTACATTTTAAAAGGATGAAAAGGATGGTTCAGGGTTTACTACCTGAAGTCAAAAAAACATGACGTGACCTAAACCAAAGAGTTACCAACTTAAGACAAAATACGGAAGGTATTGACTTTAAGCAATGTACCCAACGCATGTAGGCATGGGTCGCTATAAGATTCTGATGGTATGATAACCTCGGATAAAAATGTCATGGTTTCACGGTATTGTGATTAATTCTCTAAAATATATTCTTTTTAAATGTCTGGGTAAAAAAATAAATAAATAAATCCTCTTTTGAACACAAAATATTTTATTTTGAAATACATTTATAATATTTTGAAACCGTAAACAGGCGCCACGGTGGCGTAGTGAGCAGCACGTTCGCCTCACAGCAAGAAGGTTGCTGGTTCGAGCCTCGGCTGGGTCAGTTGGCATTTCTGTGTGTGAGTTTGCATGTTCTCCCCGTGGTTGCGTGGTTTTTCTCAGGGTGCTCCGGTTTGCCCCACAATTCCAAAGATATGCGGTACAGGTGAATTGGGTAAGCTAAATTGTCCATAGTGTATGTGTGTGAATGAGTGTGTATGGATGTTTCCCAGGGATGGGTTGTGGCTTGAAGGGCATCCGCTGTGTAAAACAAATGCTGGATAAGTTGGCGGATCATTCCGCTGTGGCGACCCCGGATTAATAAAGGGAGTAAGCTGACAAGAAAATGAATGAATAAATAAATAAAACCGTAAACATGTCAGGCTAAATAATTCGAATAAATCATTTACTTCTGCTGTCTTCGATTGTTTAAAAAAAAACACAGATTTCTTTTCAATTTAAAGCTGCATTTGTGGATATCTTTTCAGCTGGAGATACTGTTGTCCTTGAAAATTTTTTTTTTTTAAATTAAAAGAGTATTTTAAAAGGTGAATTAAAAACTCTTAAACGTGTTATATGAACGGTATAGCAGAACATTTTTTAAAACCTTGTCTTTTCCAAACCACAGTATGCCTTGAAAACGAATATCGTCCCATGTCTAAACACATGCAATAAGTTTAAAAGTTTCTGCTCCCATCCTTTGGTCTTAAGACTCTAAAACCTGCAAAACTCTGCAATATATTTGCCTAAAAAAAATATATAAGTCATAAGTAAAACGTGTAAACCAATTGTATCAGCGTTTTAAACATACTGACTAGTTGTTTTTCATATACAGTTGAAGTCAGAATTATTAGCCCGCCTGAATTATTAGCCCCCTGTTTATTTTTTTTCCCCCAATTTCTGTTTAACAGAGAGAAGACTTTATCAACACATTTCTAAACATGATAGTTTTAATAACTCATTTCTAATATTGATTCATTTTATCTTTGCTGTGATGACAGTAAATAATATTTTACTAGATATTTTGAAGACACTTCTATACAGCTTAAAGTGACATTTAAAGGCTTAACTAGGTTAATTAGGTTAACTAGGCAGGTTAGGATGATTAGACAAGTTATTGTAAAACGATGGTTTATTCTGTAAACTATCGAAAACAAAAATAGCTTAAAGGGGCTAATAATTTTGACCTTAAAAGGGCATTTCAAAAATTAAAAAACTGCTTTTACTCTAGCTGAAATAAAACAAATAAGACTTTCTCCAGAAGAAAAAAATATTATCAGACATACTTTGAAAATTTCCTTGCTCTGTTAAAGATAATTTAGTAAATATACAAAATAAAATAAAAAAATTCTAAGGGGAGCTAATAATTCTGACTTCAACTGTACATTAACTTGTTGTTAACCCTGGTTAAGACCTGACCCACTTTTAAACCATAAAGTTTCCTTTGCACTACTTTTTCAAAAGGACGAAAATGCTATACCTGAAGTCATGAAAACAGGTCTTTTTTTTAATATGAGTTATCCCTCCTAAGGGGTTCAACAGACCGACACATATCAGTATATTCACACACATATGCGTACTTCAGATCTTCAAAAGCTATTTTTCTGCTTCCATTGTAATGAAATTCACTCATGCTGTTATCTCAAACTCACCTCATTCGTCCCACAGATAGCAAACTCTCATTTAGGACTCTATTATTTTGGCACTGGCCTCAGAGTTCCTGTGCCGGAGAGGGAATCTATGTGGGTGAGTGAGTGAGGAAACGAATCTGTGCCGCACTGCAGTTTTTTTTCCACCCCTATGGATCTTCATTTAATGGAGAACTCGGGTCAATGCTACAATAAAACCTTTTTATCGCGGCTTTTAATCATAGCTGGAAAACTGTTAATCTAAAATGCTCTGAAGACAGCTGATGCATTTTTCCTGGTTCTGCAGCAGGGAAAGTGCTAAAAGCTGTCAATAATGGCTAGTGACAAACAGCTTCTATTTTTTTTCTGCATAAATGTGTGTATATAAACAGCCTTCATTTATTTTTATCTATCGTAGCAGTCAAAAGTTTGGACACTACTCATTATTTTTGTATATTTTCAGCTTATTCTAGCATTAGCAATAAACATGCAAAAAGAATTATTTAACAAATACACACAAACTGACAAATTAACTTTTATGATATTAAAGAAACCATAATGCATGTAATTATAAAACCTTTTCATGTTTATTGCGTGTGCTACAATTAGGTCTGCACATTGTATCGAACAATAGCCATAATAGTATATGCATTATCCATATCACAGAGAAGTGCAATAAATTTAATACATTTTATGTGCCAAGCATTTGTTTGCCGCATACATAAGGTGTTTATCCAAATCTGACCAATGAGATGGGGCCTTTACTATCTTTATCCCACCCTCTCCAGTATATGCTGATAGCTGAAAAAAAAAAAAAAAAAAAAAAAATCCCAGAAGACGAGAGAGAAAAATGACAACAGCCAACAAGAATTGGAATTTCTGTCAAGGTTTTCAGTCACTCAAGTCTAAATGTTTTGACCTTGACATATATATATATATATTTTTTTTAATTAGCTTAAAAAAATATCTATTACACGCTTATCTAAGTATGATAATTGCGTACATTTTAAAAAGAAAGCACTGACAAAATAGTGTATTTTTTTGTTAGTTATATGGTAAAAAACATCATTATCATAATGCTTAACATGGTTTCCTCCACATTCAATTGCGGGGCGCCACATCAAAATTCATTCCCACCCCAAAACATCGCACCAAAACATGTTAAAAGGTAAGTGAATTATAACAGAGCAAGCATTTCTGTAATCGTAGTAGTGCTGTGTGTTATTTGTTTAACCCTTCAAGGTGACATGTTAATTGACTGACTGACAGGCAAACATGACGTAGCTTTCAGTTATGATGAACAGTTTCCATAATTATACTTTATTTCTAGATTAAGGTCTATGGTTCTGCATACAATGACTTTTTCTTGCTGGAGTTTATGGCCGTTTCACTTTACTTCAGGACGCATCAATGTCGTTCTGTAGGTCTATTGAAGACAAATCTAATAAATGTTGGAGACATACTCGTTACATAAATGCACTAAATCGCACTTCAGCAGCGTTTATTTGAGAGCACTCAAGAAAATCTGTGCTTGAGCAGTGTATATTTGAGGGTGTGCAAGAAGTTTTGTGCACGAACGGAGGAAAACGGTGCGCAAGCAAAGTGATTTTCGTGCTCGTATTACATGAATGCGATCTCGACTTGTAATACTGCACTCACTATATTTGTCATTGAAATAATGCCACAGGTAGTTGGAAGATCTGTGTCAAAGGCCTGCCACCAGAGCTGGAAAAAATCCTAAAGGAAACACTGGACAATATTGCATATTTTTCCTACATTGTGCATCCATACCCTAACCAACAGGTAAACATGTTCAATAAGCACTTTTTTGCATACACCTCAATATTATCGAGTTTTCAGCTTTATCAGCATTAGGGCTGCACACTATTGGAAAAACCTGACATTACGATATTGTTACTATTGCGGATACACACATTGTGATATTGATGCTCAAACGATATATTGTTCAGCCCTAATAAGCATATAAGCACATGTTATGCAAAACAGCCAGTCAGACAAAAACAAAACGTGACGCCTACATTGAAGGTGGTTTAGTTAAAAATCACCATTCATAACAAGCCTTTTGTCACTGTAATATCAAAAACCATTGAATGCCTAATGAGCAAGATGCCTTAACATTGCTATGGTTACCAAAATTCCAGGAGTAGGTTTATTCAGTACAGACTGACTATTTTCTGTGGCCAGTGAAGTCTCAAATCTTTCTTGAGCAGAGGTAACATTTAAGCAGGTCTTTTCTGCCTTTTGTGGAACACTATTAGCTTTGCAGCATATCTTATATTTGCATAGTCACATTACACACAAAGGAACCATCTGTTTTATCAAAAAAATTACTTCTTCCATCTTTTTTGATTCAGTTTATGAAATGCAGTGTGCTGTTGTTCCCTTTATTATTACTTGTTTCACAACGGAAGTGATCTTGAGTTTGTAGACTGTTTCATTATGGACACCTGACAATACTCTGCTTTGTATACAACTCCTGAGAAGAAGTGAACTGAGACATTAAAGAACGCTGACAGGCGGAAAGTGTTACATTGCTTTAACCCTTTCTTAAATCAGTAAACGGAGTACAATCAATAAATGAAAATGAAAACTAACTATAATAAGGCCTCTTAAATAAGTTGTCAAATGTTGTTTGGCTTTCCTGAAATCAGATTTTAAAGTCTATCTATTTATTTTAATGTGTACCTTGCAATTTTAACTGATGCGTTCACATTTCACTGAGCTACCACCAATGTAATTAAGAACTGAACAAGATGGAAATATACGAGCGTGCTTGCTTATCTTTACTCTTAATAAGCTGTTCTGACAGCTCTAATTTTCCATGTATGTGTAGAGCAGTTTGCAGACTAGAAGGCTGAAGGTGATGACAATCTGAGCGTCTCCAGCGTAGACATCATTACACTCAAACATTGACCTCATTAAAACATATACCACCCATTTAGGAAATATGATTGGAGTTTATTGAATGCTTTCGTTAATTAGTAATTAAGCAAGCTGTTGACAAACAAAGAACAAGGAGTATTTTTCGCAAGCCCAATCAGTTTCTGCTCCAGTAAATTATCTACACCTCATTCTAGCCTATGGAGAAAACTTCAGGTCAGGACGAAGGACATGTTCTAGATTTCTAAAAGAGTTACAGCTAGGATATGATGGGACATTTTTCAGACTTTATGACCATTTCACTTCCTTTAAAACAATTGCTTATCAAAATTGACAAGTGTCATCATTAACTCAACTTCATCATTCAAATTCATGTTTGAAACAAATGAATATACCGTATTTCTCTCATTCCACTTACAATCTACATTAACTTTACAACAATATTCAACAATAACTTTGACATTTTAAAACATCTATAAAAGAACACAGAGAAAACCCACTAGAATTTTGAACTGACATCTTTCTTTTGCACATTATTCCCACATGGCAAACTAACGGTAAGTGGGGTGTAGGGTAAAAGGGTAAAGGCTAGAACGGACATGCGGCTGGCCGGAAGTGCGATATGCACATTAATATAGCAGTATTTTTTATGACACTGTATAACAATAATTTATATTTTTACAGTACTGTGATGGTTGGGTTTAGGGTTGGGGTTAGATGTTAAAAAATACAATTTATTGGGTAATTTAAAAGATAACATAAATAATACTCAGTACAACTACTGTTTTAAGGTTACTGTGACAGTTGGGTTTAGGGTTGGGTCGGGGTAGACGATAATAAAATACAATGAATGGGAATTTTAATAAATAATATAAATAATTCTTGTTAACTTCCGGCCGCAAACGTATCCTTTCTAGCAACTACCGGGCGTAGTTAAGGATGTTGATATACTGTACAGTTGCTATGGAAACCCTCAGGTAGATGTCAATAGAAGAACTGCCAATGGAAGCAAATGGTTAGACTTTGAAGACTGCCAAAAGAATCTTTTCTTCAATGGATTACTTCCACAGATGAATTATTAGCTTTAAGAATAACAATGTAAGCTAGCAAAATAAACACTGTCAGTTTTGATTTCACAATGACTTTAAAATGATGAACAGATTTAATCTGATTTACTTGCTTGATAAAATTATTCATAACTCTTTATATTACAGTGTCCTTGTTATACATATTCACATATTATAATTAATTTAGCATAATTACATAAAACTAACCCTAAACTCTCATCCTAACTTACACAAATACAGTAGTAAAGATATGTGGTTAATTAATATAAGTACTTAAATGTACAGTTACACTGTAAGAGTAAAATAGAGTAACCTGGATTTAAGATTTAGTATATAAAATTTCCTTAAGAATTTTTTTTTTTTTTTTTGCATGGACTCTCAATGCAGTGAAATCTCAGGCATCCTAAAATATCTCTTAGAGAAATCTATTTACCAACCTCTATGTAGAAATATAACTTTCCTTTCACTAAAAATAAATTCTTCTAATGGTGCGTTCACACCAGATGCGGATGAAGCAGCAAGCGTGAGTGATTAAGACAATCACAGACATTCGCGCAATGAGGCACCGAAAAAATCCATGCTGTTTATCAGCCTTCCCGAAAGCACATGCAGCACAGCTACTCTCTTAATAAAATCCATATAAGCCATTTAGCAATGAAACTGGAGTCACCAGGCAGACAGAAGCCCTTCCCATGAAGCGAATCCACATCTAATGTGAAGTGAATTTTACTTGCAAATGAACCGAGTTTACTGATTTATTCGCACAAGCCATTTCTGGTGTAAAAATCACCAGAACAGCTAATAGCTAACTAGAAAAACTGTAAATGACTATTTTCATATATATAATACAGGGTATATGCAGGAATCCTAAAAAAATCTTCAATACCTCTTTAAGACTTTTTAAAGACCTTCTCAGAATATTTTAAGACCTCGTCACCACTTCAAGTTCTAATCAGTATCAAACCTTTAACTTAATAAACAGTCGCTAATAAACAGTTGTAGTTAAATAAATGAATGGAGTACAACCATGCAACAGAACTTGGATAAGCTCGGAAGAAACAAACAAAGAATAAATTGTGGTTGTTTTCAGCGACAGGCTTCAGCCACTGTTTAAACTCGTCTTTCTCCAACCAGGAGTATGCAAACTTGCACTATCCCATTTTGCCATCTGTTTTGCTCTATGGCAGGGCTATTCAATTAGTTTGTCATGGGGGCCAGTTCTTGAAGAGCATCCCAAATGAGGGGCCGAAGAGAAACGACTTGCAATATAAGTGATGACACAACCACAACACAAGAGCCCATATGCTGTATTTTTGCTCCTTAAGACACCCACGTTGTATTTTTCTACATTAAAATGTTGATATATTGTATTTTGAAACTACATAACAATCACAGCATTGTACAATGTGGCTTTTTTTAAACAAACATTTAAATGTATTTCTAAGCACAACAAAAGCTGCTTAAGTAGGCTTCGTCTACGTTCACTCATTCATATTTTATGATTTGAACTGCATAACAATTAGTGAATTATAGATTTTGGTTGTACAATTATATAGTCTAAAGATGGTTTTACGGTTATCACGTCTAATGTAATTTGAAGCTTTATGGTTGTTATCATCTACGATCATACATACACACTTATTAAAAAAATTTGTAATAATTAGTCTCACATATCTTTTGTTTTTTACATTACACTGAAAGTCACGCACTTTCACCGCTACAGGGTGTGATGTTTTCTCCTCACAGCGTCTGGAGGTGCGAGCTCATCGCTCCGTTTGCGCACACATATGGCATATATTCTAATATTAGATATAAGGAACTTACGCACGGAAAAGATACAATATGTGAATGGCCCGCTACTATAGCTAATCCAGTGTGTGTGCATATTAGCCTTGGTGTAGCTATAAACTCAGAACTTTAAACTAGAGCACAGGTGGCATAACTTTGTTTAGTTGCAGCAGCTTTGTTCCGTGCAACAGAAATGCGGCAGTGAAAAGCCTTTAAGCTTAAGTATCCAAATGTTTTCGGCTGCCTGCGCCACTCACTCGTTTAATGTCAGGTGACTCACTCTGCGAAGCCTTCAACTGCAGCTCATGCTGTATTGAACAGACGCACATCACTTCATAACTATAAGGGTCATTTTTCGACTGAACTTAATTAATTTTGTATGTCTTGGTCACACTATTTGGAGGGCCAGAACAAACTGCCTCACGGGACAAGTTCGCCCTACGGGCCATCAATTGAATAGTCCTACTCTATGATTTCGCTACATGTGGAGAGCGTCACATCACAAATTATGTGACATCACCCAGACTTGGCTGGACACACCCGTCCCAAACCAATCGAGGAAAATAAATATGTTTATGCTTTTTTTTTTTTTTGGAGTCAAACACTTAGGACAACGCTTGAACAAAATTTAAGACCTCGTCAAAATGGGATTAAGACTTTGTAATACCTTTTAACGGCCTTAATTTTTCTCATAATTAATTTATCAACTTTTAATACTTTTTAAGACCCTACGGACACCCTGTAATAGTTGTAGAAACGTTGCATACACTTTCGGTTTATGAACCAGAACCATGCTTCATCTCTTTTTCAGTGAAATAAAGCCATGTAGTATAGTACAGTAAAGGACGTTTACAAAGTGTAAACCAGTTCGTTTTGACAAGCACAACTGAATGTGGCTACTAATATTTTTTGGCATACCTTGGTGAGCAGTAAGACTCTCTTCTGCAGGCGACGGACCAGTGAGTCCTGGTTCTCTCGTTTCTTCTGTTCTTCTTGAGCCTTGGCACGCAGCTGAGCAATCTCGGTCAGGAGCTCAGAGCGGGCCTTTTCCACAGAGCGAACACTGAAAGAGACAGATAGAAAAAGCCAGAACATTAAGATGGAGCAGCTCTGGGGAGAACACAAAGAACTGCATCCTCTATATCCTGGAAGGTCATTTCCTTATAACATAAAAGCTGCCTTCTGAGTGTTCACAGTAGAATATACAGTCTTTGTTGCTGGGCCATTCTGGGAAATGGTGCACAATGTTTGGAAGACAGTGAGCCATAAACAATTCCTTGAAAGAGACCTGAATAAAGCCCTGGGGACAATAAATGAATGTGTATGTCTGATGTTGATTAATCCATACAATATTCTCCTGAATGCGCACACTTCAGTTTTGTTTTCATTTAAGACGAGCATTGCCAGGACTACAATGTTTCTCATACTGAGGACATTGATGTGAACATAAAAAAGACCATATGTGTTTTCTGTATACATTTTCTAAACGTCTGTTTCTGGTTTATAAAATTGCAAGTTATTATACCTCGATCAATGCTTTTTAGTGTTCTATATAAGCATATTGCTGATATTTCCCTGTAAAATTGAGTTCCAAGGCATTTTCTGCTTATACAAAGGACATTTTTTTAAAACATCGTTCATTTCAAATGCTGATATTACCAATCAAATGCAATCATTATCAACAAATCTTTCCACTACAGAAGCTTACATGACTAAAAATGTATTCAAATACAGTTTACAGAAGTTCAAATGTGGCATGAACACATACAATGTTTACAATATTTACAATGCAATATTATGAGCTTAATATTTTAAAATACAAAATAAAAAATGTAAACATAAATGCAAGCTGCCAGTAGTATCAGAAAGTAAGTACCTGGCTTATAATATATTGTAGTTTCATTAATGAGCAATAAAAAAAATACAAAGTTGTTGATAATATTTGATCTAAAATGTGAATCAAGATTAACCACTTGGACTAGGGCTGAACAATAAAACACATTACAACTGTCATGCACATTTGTCAAAGTTGGTTCTGTGATCAGCTGTGAATTATGGCTACACAATATGTCGTATCAGCATAGATATTGCAATGGTTACATCGCAGAATCTGCAATGTTGAGTTAGGAATATTATTAACCAGAAAACATTTAATTTTTTAATTTTTAATATTTTTTACAATGGAAGATTACGCAGTCTTACTTTACATTTTACATTTTATGATTATTGAATTTCTGTACACTGAATATGGTTTATTCCACGGAAAAACCATAAAAAATGTTTTATCATTTGTATGTCGTATACATTATATAATAATATATAATAATATAACAAAACCCCCGATCGATTAAGTAGTGGAAAATCTCCTCTCGTTTACCCATTTTGTTCTGTGTGCACCAGACCTGTCAACACTCCCACAGACAGTCTCACTTGCTTTGCAGATCCACAGAGACGTGCCTTTTTGGTACTTAAAACATTCGTCCAGCCCGGGTTTCTAAATCTCCTAAAATGTCCGGGATTCAACTTTTGCTTTGCTTTCTAAAGCTCATATGCATTTTTACATTACTCTTTCATGAAAGACTACTTTCTGTTTGCTTTACAGCTGACAGCGCACACAGCCGAGAGACAGAGAGAAAAAGTAAATAATAGATTCCTTAATCTAAATGACTGGACTAAACTGGCTGTATAATATATGCACATCATTAGGTTAATCAACCCATTTGCCTTATTTAAATAACCTACAGGGTTTAATCTTGTAATTAAGATATTTTTTAGAGATATTGTCTGTTTTCATTGTCTGTCATTTATTTCTCTTTTGCTGATTATTTTATTAATTTGTTGATGTTAATATAGGCTATTTTATATACATATACGCTATTTTATATGCATATCTAAAATGTTTTGGCATTCAAGTTTGCTTTGAACTTGAAAGAAAGAGAAGCAGATTTTACCTGTCAGTGGGTGCACATAGCATAAAAGTAACAGAAATAGTGGTTTATTTATTTTTTTACTTTAACTCATTGAAAAGAAAGTGTGTAAAAGTGTCAAAATAAAATTATTGTTAAAAATTAAATGATGTTTTGTTTGTCGTGTATATATAGTTAACTGTTTATGTGATGTGGGTAAATGGTGTGTTTCAATCCGGCTACCACCGCAAGCACATTTTAAACCTGTGGGAAGTATAGGGATATCTCTACAAAATAATTCTAATTAATCTAAAACTATTTAATTCAATGTTTATTCAATGTTTATTTCTATAGCGCTTTTACAATGTAGACTGTGTCAAAGCAGCTTAACATGTCGGTCCAGTTTTCAGAGTTTAAGTTCAGTTCAGTGTGGTTAAATTTTCACACTAAAGAGCAAATCCAGCAATGTACAGCTTCACAAGTCCCAAACCAAGCAAGCCAATGGCGACATTGGGGAGGATCAGACGTAACTAATTGACGAAATGAGGGAAAAAAACCTTGAGAGAATCCAGGCTCTGTTGGGCACGACCATTTCTCCTCTGGCCAAACTTCTTGCACAGAGCTGCAGACTATGAATTCTTTCCATATAAAGTTATATGTCAATGTTGTTGTCAACATTCAAAAACTACAATCAATTGTTATCGTCAAGCAGTGTCAGAAAAAAAGCCAAAAAAGCCCTTCTATACTGCTGTTTTTCAGGGATGTAAGAGCAACCAAGATGGATTCAACAATATCCATCGACTTAAACATCATCAAACCACACTTTTGGTACTGGTATATTACACAATTTACATCTTCTAATCACTACATCTTCATGAACATACAAGTAATTCAACAAAAAGGCAGTATACATACAGCGTGTCCCATAATCAATGTGTGTTTTCACGGTTTCACCAAAAATGGACATCAAAACAATAAGTAACATAACATAGCACATATTTACATGGGAGGAAGTGGTTTATTTAGGTGTGCATGTGTCTTCTGGAGATAAAGGAAGGATGTTTGATACAGATAGACTCTGACTGTGAGAGCACTTTTCCACTTGACCTTGCAGAGTGAGAGGAATTACCCACAGCAAGAGTTCAATTCCATCAAATGCGCTGGAAAAGTGTGTGTGAGGCTTTGTATCTGCTGGATTAAAGGGAGAGAAAGTGCTAAGACTGTACGGCTGAATGTAATTGTGCTTTCTGGAGGTAGTTGACAAGGGAAATTTGTTTGTAGGAGAAGGGCGGGCGAGTTTGTGTGGGCCAGCATTTGCAAGAGCCAGTCAGAATGTGTGTGTGTCCTCATAGCTAAATTGATTAACTCCTCTCATCTCTTCCAGATGCTAACTATCCAGCCCAATTTGAGCTGTAATGAAAATCATCATGGCCTGCCGTGGAGGGTCAATAAGACAATAATGCACAATCTAATCACAAAACCATACTCGTCTTCTATCAATATGACCCCGGTACATACTGAGGCTTATTATGCAAATTGCTTCTATTCGTTAGCGAATAGGGTAATTGATTTAGCTGGCCCAGTTTCTCAACACAGAAGGACTAGTTTAATGGAGCGGTTTGACCAAGTGAACCTTGTAAATGCACGCCAACACGCATAACACGCATGTACGTGAAGCATCTATAAGCACTTGCGTTATAATACAAAGAGGGTGATTTGACGGTCCAATGCTTTATTGCATTACAGAAATAACTCACACAAGAGCAGCCATTGCACTTCTGTTTAAAGGTTAGAAGACTGTCAAACAAACAGCCTGATAAGAGAAAGCAATGCAGTGTTAATAAGGGCATATCCGAAATATTGATTATATTTGGCGTGAATTGAAGCCTGTTTTGAGAGGATTCACTAACCCAATAGGCTTCTGCTGGTATCAAAATTACTTGTTGCGGTTAATTGCTGAGGCTTTTATCGCGATAAAAGGTAGAGCTGACTAAACTTGTTTTTCACCGTATGAGAAAGCTTATTTAAAGTTTATTTCATGTTAAACATAGCTTTCATAATTTCTTTTCAGTTTTTATATAAATGGTAATTATTCCAGAAAATGTACAAAAGGGATTTATAAAGAAAATAAGCTTAAATATATAGGAAAAGGACTTGATCTTATTTATTATTTTGTATTTTATTTTAAACCTTATAAAAAGAGTAAACAGAATATGACTTTAGATCAGAGAAGCCCAAACTAGGGTGCGCGGGTCAAAGTTGGCCCTTGATAACCTTTGATTTGGCCCACCATCCCATCTGAGAAGAGAGGGAGAATGATGGGGATGGTTTAGAGATTGTCATTTCTATCAAATTCTATTTAACTTTTTTTTTTTTTTTTTGTTAAGCTACAAAGTTAACTGAAATTAAATGTTTCAAATTAAATGGTTTAAATATTCATATTTAGTTGAAAATGTACATTCTGTCACCCGATGGATAGAATGACAGACACTTGTGAGTGAATCAAGGCAAAAGCAGATTTTGCTTGACTAGTGTATTCAGCACTGAACAACACTGTTATTAAGTTATACTGCATTAGTTAATACGATTCAAAGTAATGCTTTTTATCTATAAATATTATGAAATGAATTTGAAAACTACACATGGCAACTATAAAGTAATATAGCTTGATATATTTATTTTCGGCCCACGGCTCCCAATGATATTTGGATTTTGGCCCTTCATACGAAAAAGTTTGGACACCCCTGCTTTAGATGAACAACAAATTCCACTCTGTCACATTTCAGCTTTATGGGGACTGACCTTATTGTTATAAACGTTTCTCAAAGAACACCCCACAGTTAGTCTCTTAGTTAAATTTTATCTATCTTAGATAAATTTGATGAATTTTGGACAAAGGGTTGAAAAGTTACAAGCAAAAAAAAAAGGCAATTTTTGTTTCTCCAGACCACTGGGGGGGGGCAGTGCGCCGAAAAGCTGGAGCTAGCTTTATACATTGGTTGTGATAACACATACCAAGTTTGGTGTGAATACGCAAGCTCTACGTTAAATTTGTTCTCAGGTTAATCAAAAACAGTAAGTCAAATCCACTTAAATTCAAGAACTTTTAGTCAGCACGGTCTGTAGATCATGTGATTCAATTTTAGTGAAAATTGTAAAAACGGCCTAGGACAAGTTTGTTCAAACAGGTTTTACAAAAAATTCAAAACTGCGAAAAAAATGGAAAATGATGTAAAATGACGTCTTTGGATGCATTTGAATAGGCTTGAGCCAAGGAATCAGAGAAAAAAAAACAGGAATTTTGATTGTAGCCCAATCCTTTCAAAAGTTATAAAGATAAACATAAGTAAAAACTTGGACAAGCGGTGGTTTTAGGGAGTTTGAGTTATAGTCCAAATTTGTTGTGGTTGAAGATCAGACTGAACTCTTTCAGTGTGCTAAAGTTTGCGTAAACGCCACAAACGGTTCATAAGGCTGCCATAAACTTCCAGAGGAAGAGGAAGAAGCCGGAAGAAGACTAATAAGAACCTGAATGGATACAATAGGTGCGTATACACCTTCGGTGCTGGGCCCCTAAATAAATATTCACTGTATTTTGAATATCAATACTGTGCATGTTTATCACAACAATATATTGAATGTCAGAATATGTCTACTACACACATCAAACATGAAACAATCTTGTTTATTTACATGATTTTAGAGGCAACAAAATGCAGTACACATCATAATCATAATAGCACATCTTTATTCAACAAGGTTACTTTCAATTGTCAATTGGCTGAAAAATATCAGTAAGAGTTTTTGAATATATACGTTTGACAATTCAATACAATCTAATGCAATACAATGAGAGCAACTAAGCCCATCTAAAAGTGTGTACTTTGCACTGAAAAGGCTGTCGCCAAGATTGTGTAACTGACACATCGAGGCATGTTCGATGACAGTCCACTAATGCATTTAACAGCCTAAAAATACTGTAATTTGAGTCAAAGCCTGTGTATAGATACAAAGAATTACTATGAATTATGGAAACTGCGCATGATGTCAGATCCAGTATTGAATCTCCATAAAAGAGCCAGTTGCTGAATTGCTGCAGTCATCGCAGCACTGCAGCTGCCATTTGAAGCAGTGTTTACCATTGAAAGCCCATCTGGAAACCCATCCTTTCAGTGCCATTTGAATGCAACAGTGTTCAAAACAATTTGTCATTTCGTGCACAACAAACTACAAAACCTGAAGCCAACTAAATAAAAAAAAGGGTTTTGAATAACACAAGGACACGTTGAATTAAAAAATATATATATTCATGAGCAGAGAAAGAAACACGTATGAAAGCAAGTATTGAGTTTCTCATAAAAATGCCAAATTTCAAAGTCATATGCAGTCATACGTCAATTTTCATAGTCAAACGCAGGTATTAAATTTGTCATCAACCACTCATACAATCTGTCCCAAGAGGATTTGACAATAGAACAACTATAAAAAAAAAAAAAGTTCCTGAGATTTAATATCTTTCAAGCAGAAAATGCAAGCATTACTGTCTAAATTAAATCATATTATAAGAAACTCATTACATGGATAAATGTCATTAATTGTTTTGAAATGTACTTTCATTTTACGTAACAAGGGAAATGACAGGTATCTTTTCCTAACTTCAATAGTGTCCGCTTTAGAAAATCTCTCAGATAAAACTTTTCTTTTAACAGGAAGAGGAAAATATTCTTGTCAGTAGTGATCTCAAGACCTTGTTGTTGCATTAAATATCCAGAAATGAATAATTATCAATAAACAAATCAACCAGTGTATGTATAACAGAAGAGTATTGCTCTATACCTTTAACTAAATACCTCAAAGCTACATGAACAGCTTTGACAACCAAAGAGAATTCTCTATATGAACAATTAAAATTAATCGTTAATTTAAAATGATTACAACTCTTTGTCGCAAATCTTCAAGGTAACGTTAGTGCGAAAACACATACGCTTCAGCCGGACATCGCTGTGTTTACCCTACTATGACGACTTCCGCTTCGCAAACGCGGAAGTGTGAAAAGGGTCTATCGCGCTGGAATATTTAAACTGATAAACCTGAAGCAAGCAAGTTGACAGCATTAACTGTGAATGAGGCAATGTAAACTCTGAAGAAATGAACAAAGTTAAAGGTCCCGTAAAATTAAAGTTTTTTTTTTTTTTTTTTTTTACATGTTAAAAATGTAAGCTATAAATATATTTAATATTAGCTAGTGCTACAAAACAGTGACAAATTTTGCTTTTATAAGTTATAAAATCTGGAACAAACATCCAAAGCTTAGTTTGTAAATTCCACCTAAATGATCAACAATTGTTTTCACGTCACCTCAAACTTCAGTTTCTCATCAAATCTTGACCAATAAATGCTCTGTACTATCTGACATGCCCCGCCTGCTTCAAGATGTTTCTCATTTGCTTTTCACTTGATGCACTTGTGGTAAAACAAAACACTATTGGCTGTGTTTTTAAAAGGGGAGGAGCTACTCTACGTCTCACACTCTTTTTTGTGTTTCAGTTGAGATTGTCAAACGTCAAAAGCACTTCACGGTACATTTAAACCATGATGGGACAGACTGCAGTAGGCTGTAACCATAGTAACACACTTCAAGGTGCCGGAATGCGCCTGTGCTGAGTATGACCTGTCAGACTGGACAAAAGTGAAACGAAAGCAGCGAGACTATGACGGAAAAAGTATGACATTAGCGTGCAACGAAACAGTGACAAAATCTGTATTTAAAATATATAATCTTGACAGAAACATCCAAAGCTTGTAAATCCAACTAAATGGATCAATGATTGTAACCATAGTAACACACTAACAAATTGCTTCAAGCTGCCAGAATGCACCTGTGCTAAGCATGAGGCGTCAGAGCGGACAAAAGTGAAGCGAATGAGACTATGATGAAAAAAGCATGACGTTAATAGTTATTGACATTAAATTCTGAAATACCTATAGCCCTGATTTGAATCGCATCAGACAACCAAAAAAAAAAATAATAATAATAAAAAGTGTATTTGTTGCCAATATCATTGATTAAACATCACCACTGAGGAACCTTAGGTAATTATTGTTTATAGCCAAAATGTTATAGGACATTGATTCAAGCCCACTTCAACTACTGTCTGCAATTAACAAGAACCAAAGATTCACAAAAAGCATTATTTTACACTAGAAGTGAGTTGCTTAGCAAAAAAAGCCAATATGTGCAAGAAACAATGTAATGTGAACTACTTAAAGGGATAGTTCACCCAAAATGAAAAATTACTCAATTTACTCATCCTCAAGTGTTTCCATACCTTTATAAAATTTCTTTCTTCTGTTAAATATATATTTTTAGCAGTGGTGAAAACCTGTAACCATTGTGTTACATGCCTAGGGGTATTGCTTATTGTTCCCTCCTCCCCTTTCTGTTTTTATTTGCTGTCTGCTATCCTTCTAAAATATAGGTGTTACGATTGGCTTGCAGAGTTTTCACAAGTGGACCAATGAGGAAAGGATGGGGGTCATTTGAGCGCTCCAGTGACGACTCGGACCAGACTGGAGGGAATTCATCTCTTGTCACTGCTCTTTGTCTTTCTGTGTAACACTTGTGCATTTAACCTGTTCTTTTTGGTTCGCTTCATTATTTTGCGTTGTTCATCTATTCTGAACATCCAAACTAAACTGCTTAAATCTACTAAAAAGGAAGTGAAAATAAAGTGTCACATGACTTGCATATTACATACATATAAATGATTCTTTGTTTATCCATTAAGAAGTCGTGCTAGCCTCTGTATGTTTTCTCCAGTGAGCGTAGTTTTAGTGAAAGATGTTTTTTTTTCTCCCTATTTTCAGCTTTCTCTTTAGTTATTTAGAGGTGGGGAGGGGTTAGTTAGGGTATTTAATTTGTTATTTTCTTTGATTTGGCACCAGGGTGCTTTCACACCTGTGGATCGATTACTTTGTTCCGAAACAGGGATTAAAATTGTTACAATGTTTCATTTTGCTATTGGTGCAGTTCGCTTTCATACGGCAAAGTTTCTAAACAGACCAAAATATTTAATACTAGTCGCGTGCGAGTAAACTCTCGTCACATTGGTCAGAGTTTCACGGTTTATTTTGCAGTCCCGCTCAGCTGTCATGCGTCCTTTTTTTTTATATATTTTTTTATGACGATAAGCAATAAAACAATATAACCGAAATGCTGTGCTTTTATTTAAAATGGTGACACCCACAAACATCGTCAACAGATTTAAATCAAAGGTAAGACTTTCTCATACACAGCAGTTGGCTCATGCATTATAGGCTTTACACTATGGAGAAATAACAGATAAACCAAGACTGATTTTCGGTTAATTGTCCTAACGGATATACAGCTCTCGTTAATAGTTAGCATGCTTTCACTCTCGCATTTGACATGAAACGCACATTTACCAGTAGGAATGACATCCCGCCCTACTCATAATTCTCTCTTCATATAGCCGTATGTATGCCTATTAAACTTCCATAATACACCTGGTTCAGATCGTATTGCTTTCTCAATACAAAATAGATCCGCTCCAGAGTTTGTTTCAATCCAGCCAAGACCACCTCATTCAGGCGATCTCAGACCAATTGTTTTGAAACAGATCTGAGCACAATTGTTGGATTCACATATGCCAAACGAACCATCCTAACTGGCAAAACGCATAAGGTTTTGAAACAAAAGTCTAGGTGTGAAAGCACCCTTAATTTCCTTGGCTCTGTAAGGTTTGTTTCAGTTTGCTTATTTGTTTCTTTTGCATTTATTGTACGCATTTGTAAATATACTTTTGGTGATAAAATACTCATTTTCTTTCTCATCTTTATCGTTGTAAATAAAGTGCACCACTTTTTGTCACGTCCAGCGTCTGTGTCGATTCATAGCAGCTAATGTCTCAGGGGAATTGGGTTGCCATAAATATGTTTAGCCCTTTTCATCCTTCAGCAGGTTTCCGGCTTTCCTCAAAATAACTTCTTGTGTGTTCAACAGAACAAGGAAACTCAAACAGGTTTGGAACAAGTAAATGGTGAGTAAATGATGACAGAATTTACATGTTTGGGTGAACTTTCCCTTTAAGAGACAATTCTGAAAAAAAAAAAAAAAACTGAGACAGCCCCAACTTCTTCCATATAAGACGAAATGGCAGCAGACTCATCACTTTGCAAAGCTGTTTTAGACGACATCATGGTTCATAATTAGCCCAATCTCAACACTTCGCTCATTAGTGAGATTTGATATTGTCAGAGTTTGGTTTGACTTGACTGCTCAAGTGACGAGCCGCAGCACCGACACGCACCAACTCCCATCCACCAATTACTGTCTGACAATTAAAGCGAGAGGGAGACCAGAAAGAGCTTCAAAGAGATGGGCTAACGCTGGCCGGAGAAACTCCAGAAAAGACCCCATTACTGCCTTTGAAAGAACAGCACAGGATGAAGAGACCCACATTAGAATCCTTGTCAAATAATGACATTTGCAAGCACAAAAAAAAAAACAGAAGTGAACCCACAGAGTGCCATTGAAATGAGAGAAACTGTCCCGACGCTTGGCTTGAGGGACGGATCACAGGATCAGGAGTAGAGCTGTCACTCATAACCGAAGGTTCAAAAGAGACTGTCCATCTCCATTCTTACAGAGGATGTCAAATCTCAGAAAGCATGAAGTGACAGTGAGACTCGACTGCATCTAATATTTAACATGAAATTTCATCAGATCATAGATATTCAGTTCAGGGAAAAAACCTCTGGAACTGTAGAAATTCATTTTATTATTATTATTATTATTATTATTATCACTTCCCATCAACTTTAAAAGTTAGAAACACCACTAAAAGTTACACGGAACACTAAAACCACACTTAGATGGTAAAACTTTAGCTTAGGTCACAATGCACGGTATAAACATTAGTTAATTAGATTATCTTGTTGTATGTACGTCCTTAAGTTTTGTTTGATGCAGAGTGTTTTCTTTGAGCAGGTAAAATTAAAGGCACAGTTCATATATGTATTACAAATAATACATTTTAATACAATAATTCTTGTGCTGTGAAGTAAAATATAAAATTGTGTATGGAAAGTATTGTCAATGCACTGTGATATTGAATCGATGGTTCACACCTCATAAATAACATACCATTAACTAACACTACTAGCTTGATAAACTACTAATTAGCTGTTTATTAATAGTTGGTAAGATAGAAGTTGGGTTTTGGGTGGGATTATGGATGTAGAATAAGATCATACTTTATAACAACTAATGAACGGTTAATGTCTCAATAATAGGCAGGTAATAAGCCAGTAGTTAATAATATGAATTGCCACCTAAACTAAACTGTTACCAATTACAGATACATAAACACACATTAAATAATAAATATAACAACAAAAAAACAAAAACAAAAAAAGAGGCTTCTTTTTTTCAAACAAATCTCTGGATGCACTGAATTTACTAGGTATGTGTTTGAGTAATATGTTAATGTTCATTTTTAATCTGTAAATTTGTGATAACGTGTATTAATGAGCATTTGCGTTTGCATAATGCCTTTTATGTCATACATCATAGATATTCCACCATATTCTTAACTCTTCTGTTGCAACACCAAAACACTGGTCTCACAGTCTAAAGATGAACACGAAGATCTCTGAAAACATGGCATCATTTTGGTATTTTGACCAAGTGGTTTAACAATTTATTAGTTCTGTGTTTGAGTAAAATAAAATTTTTGTTCTGCAAACATTGTATGACATTGCGGAATTTAAAATAAAAATGTAATTCAGAGTGCAAAGTAACATTTGTCAGAATAGATATAAAAAAATATATACGTTGATTTTCATTTTTAGA
The DNA here is from genome assembly GCA_903798035.1 of Danio albolineatus. Classification (NCBI taxonomy): domain Eukaryota; kingdom Metazoa; phylum Chordata; class Actinopteri; order Cypriniformes; family Danionidae; genus Danio; species Danio albolineatus. The sequence goes on from CAIGQQ010038154.1 coordinate 10,666,797, forward strand.
CAACACAATAGCAATGTCTTAACTTCAAGAGTAAGGAAATATGATGACATAACACTGAATTTCCAAATAAAATCATTCCTTAATTTGACCATTTTGTCATTTTCTAAAGAAAAAATATATATAAATGTGGTACACTAATCAAACAAATAGGATCAATTTACAAACAAACAAACAAACGCAAAGTGAATCCAGATAAGCTGAGAATGTTCAATTGGTTGTTTCATATGTACCTACATACATGAACAATTGCTTTAACAGATTCCTTTATTTACAAACCAAACTATAGAACCACCAATAAGCCAATCTCAAATACTAAATCGGCTTCTCTGTACTCTTCCTGAGTGAGTAAAAGGGCTCGCAAAATCACCCTGGACGCCTCGCACCCAGCACACTTCCTGTTTGAACAGTTACCGTCTGGTCGGCGCTACAGAGCACCGAGCACAAAAACAGCCAGACACAGGAAAAGTTTCTTTCCTCAGGCCATCTACCTCATGAACAGTTAATATTTTCCTATTGTGCATCAAACGTGCAATACCTTCTCATACGCACTTGTACACAGCACCTTATAACAATATACAATGCAATACTTCTTATGCATCTGTACACAGCACCTTATAACAATATACAATGCAATACTTATGCATTTGTACACAGCACCTTATAACCTGTATATTTATAGCAAATCTGTACATACATTTCAGCATCCAGATCGTTGGACTGACTGCATCTCTGTTTAATGTCTATCGTCTTTTTTCACATTTATTCTGTGTTGTCAATTGTCACTATGTACACTGGAAGCTTCTGTAGCCAAAGAAAATTCCTTGTGTGTATGAAGCACACTTGGCAATAAAACTGATTCTGATTCTCTTTTGTAGCCTATCACACTGGAATGAAAGCTTAAAGATGTGTAAATGTTAAGCTTTAGTGACGATGCAACATCGGCTGACTATAAACAACAAGCAGAAGTCTAATACTATATAGCAGTCACAGCTCTCTTACAGCGCAGACTTGAAACTTTTCAAATTAGTTTTGATGTGTGAATTTATTTACTCATTTTACCTTCAAGCAATAGTAAAAAAAGAAAACATTTGTGTGAATCTTAAGCTTTATAGCACAGAGCCGGCAGGAATGAGTAAAATTATGCACAATAGCCACAGCCCTGTGCTACTATTCAGGCCCTGGCAGGCACAAACAGTGCGGTAATTAGCTGATGTTTTGTAGAGGAATGAAAACAGGTTACACCACAACAATTATTTGCACTTGCACAGATGCTTTTTCAGGCAGCACAAAATAATATGTCTGAAGCATATGCAATCCAATAGTCACAACTTTAAGCCTTTAAAAGTTTCAGACTTATCTCCAGACTCTCTTAAATCAAGAGCGATGAATCAAAACTCATGACCCGAAGTCTGAAAATGTGTGTATTTACCTGCTGTTGAGGCTATAGTTCTGCTGTTTGAAGTTCAGTTCTCGCTGTTGAATCTGTATCACCTCCCTGGATAAATCCTCGGGTTTTCTGTAAAAAATTTTTAAATAATTGGAAAGTCAAAAAAAGAGAAACGTGTATCAATTACAATATAAACTAGCAACACGAGAGATGAACAGGGCATGAATAGCTCACAAAAACGGAAAAAGTTCAGTCAAAGCCCATTTTTCATTTTCAGCAAATGCTCAGTATGTGCTTCACCTTCAGATAATGCTGACCGATCACCTCTGAAGGGCTAACGCAATATTAAAGAAGCAGTTTTAAATGTTAGAATAATTTAATACTACGTTTGCAAATCCAGATACCTATTTCTAAAATGTGGACCATGTCTGAATTTTCTGAGATTGTTCTTTTTTTTTTTTTTTGCCTGAGACTGGGAAAAAAAATTGAATGCCACAATGCAATAAATGCTTAATTCTGGTAAGTATTAAAAGTTAAAAAATATATATTAATGTTCATAGCATATAATTCACATTAGGCATGTGCAGGTTTAAGATTCTGATGGTATGATTACCTTGAATAAAAATATCACGGTTTCACGGTATTGTGATTACTGCTCTAAAAATATGTGCTTTTTAAATGTCTAGGTAAAAAACTAAAACTTTTTCCCCTTTGTACACAATATATATCATTTTGAGAAACTTTTCCTAAATATTTTAACAGTAAACATGCCAGGCTAAATAATTCACTTAGGGGAAAAAGGCTTAACAATTAACTTATGCTGCAATCATTAGTTTCTAAAACAGAGATTTATTTACAATTTAAAATGCCTTTTTGTGGATATCTTTTCTGCTGGAGATATTGTTGTCCTAAAAACAAAAAGCAAACAAAAAACAAATAAATAAATAAAATACAATACAACATACACCATAGGAATGGTATAGCAGAAAATTGACTGTTTTAAAAACCTTGACTTTTTCAAACCACGGTAAAACCTTGAAAGCAGTTATCCCATGCCTACCCATGCACATTTCTTTCTAGTTTGATCAATAGCATAAACAACAAAAAATAAATGTTACACATATCAGGTCAACTTTAAACATGCAGGTTTATCATCTCCAACAATTGAGTCTCTTCATTGTGGAAAACAGCCTATTAAAGAGCACAAACTGTAAAAAGTCTAAAAACTCACTCTCAAACTAAAAGCCATTCTACAAAAGACTCATTAGCACCTGCTAATGAAACACAAAGTCACTCATGCATTCATAGTAGTCTCTGTTGCTAACATAAATGAAGTTTCTCGAGCCGAAAGCTGTAACATTTTGGCTTTTTTAATTAAAAGTACAACTGAGTAAAGACATTTCAAACTCACAAAAAATATACTCCAAAACATAGTGGTTTTGTCTCTTTTTTCTCTCTATTTTATTTTGAAGCACATACTGATACTGAACAGTTTACAATTATTTAAAAAAAATCAAGCATAACAGTTCTATAAAAATATCTATAAAGACACAACATAACATGCATAACGACAGCTATATTTAAAATTAAGTGTTATTAAAACTTCAATTTTCAATAAATGTGTTCATAAGACATAATACACTGATTTATAAGAGTTTATCAGTCAGTCATGATTGCATTTACGAAGATGGAGTCTGCAATGATAAAACAGTATGTTACAGTTACAGAGACTTAAAGGTTCACTATAAAATGGTTATGTTTAAGTGGAAAATTAAGTAAATCCAGATAAACTGAGAATGTTCAAGTAGTTTCTGAATTTGTTCCATATGTACCTACAAATGTTAATCTTTAGTGACGATGCAACAATGGCTGACAAGAAACCACAAGTAAAAGTCTAATCCTATATAGAATGAATGAATGAATGAATTGATCTAGAGATAATCTAACAAAATAACTTAAGGTCCAAAATTACAAATTTATATTTTAGGTAAAAATATAAAATACAATTTTTAAAGAGAAACAAAAAAAATTATACATTTTTGTAGAATTTGTTGTTTTAATTTTTTCCCAATATTTCGCATGAATTTAAATGTATTATCTTTCTATTTCTAAAGATGTTCAGTCACTAAAATATAATTTTAAGAAATACTTTCGGCACCCTTTTTATTCAGACCCCCTTCGATTTTTCACTCCTTATTATATTGCAGCTATTAAAATCATTTAAGCTCATTTTGACACACCTAAAATAATGAAGGAATGGCTTTAATACAACTCTGTGACTGTTCTTGAATAGTCCAGCCAGAGCCCTGACTTAAACCCAACTGAGCATCTCTAGAAAGACCTAAAAACAGCTGTCCACCAACCTGACAGAGCTGGTGAGGATCCAAAAAAACAGGTGTTAAAAACTTGTTGCATCTTTCCCCAAAAGACTCATGGCAGTATTATATTAAAATTGTCTACTAAATGCTGAACAAAGGGTCTGAATACTTAAGACCATGTAATATTTCAGGTTTTCTTTTTTTAATAAATCTGCAAAAATGTCAACAATTGTGTGTTTTTCTGCCAATATGGATTGCTGTGTGTATATTAATGAGGGGAAAAAAAATACTTAAATGATTTTGGAAAACGCCTGCAATATAACAAACAGTAAAACTTTTAAGAGGATCTGAATACTTTCCGTACCCACTGTATATCCGTTCAATAACTCCGTTTTGTTTAAATGCACCAAAATGTAATATCTATATTCACTGAGAAATGGATAAGATGTACCCATTTATGTTGAGCTCTGTGTGGTATGCTTAATATATTCATATTTATGTGGACACAGCATACACAGCTAACGGACTGGGTCATGCATCTAATGATCACAGGGCATGTTAAATTACATTTCCGTCTTTGATTTACATAATTAACGGAGCCGTCAACATCAAACAAAAGGCTTGTGATCTTAAAAATCAAACCCACTGCCAGACAGGATTTCAATGCCTTTGCTAACGTTCGACGATTCCTCTTAACGTTTCTGTGAAATCGCTATCCTATGGCTGGCACCTTTGTTCAGCATTCGAGATGAAAGCTAATTCTGAGGACAATTGGTTCAGCATTCAAACAGCAGGAATATTGCCACAGAGGGAACATAAAGGAACAGAATCATTTTCTGAAAGTATGAATTACTCTTTCCTTCTTCATAGCGAGACGAAATGAGTCTACTGCACAAAAAAAAAAAAAAAGGAAAGTCCCGACCGATGCACTTTTCTTTGCTGAGACAAAACATTGAGAAGATATGACACCGGTTTCTTTTATTTGCAGAATCCCCGCGAGAGTTACATTGCTCACCCAGGTAAAACATGAGAGAGCAGAATGAAACTACCGCCTGACATATTTATACTGCCGGTGTATGGGGTGCTTCGCAGGCCTGGGGAGCAGAGAGAGAGAGGGAGAGAGCGGAATGAGAAATGTTCAATGATCAATCAGAATCCAAAATCATATTTCTGCTCCACCAAAGCGAGACAGGCACTTTATACTCATTCGCCGTGCCATTATTCTCTCGGAGGCATGAAAAAAAAAAGTATCGGGAGGAGTTTGATTGCATCCAGTGTTTCGCCTATGTGAACGCGAGCATACTCCTGCATTCAAACGCCTCAGCCAAGGCCATGTCACACTTTACATACAGGAAATGCATACAAACAAGAGCAAAGACCTTCACTGAGTAAAAAAAAACATTCTAAGGAGGAAGGAGCTATATGGGAATTTAGATTTTGATGAGATATGTAAAGAATATTGGTTTTACAAAAACGTGACTATTCATGTGTTGGTAGAAATTAATAATCATTGAGTATGTTTACATGGATACCAATAATCAGATTTTAATAGTATTAAGACAATACCCTTATTAAGAGTCCATGTGAACATTGATTTTTTTTTTTATTATGATTATTTTTTAAATTCATTTAATCCGGCTAAAGTCATAATTAAAACTAAACAGAAATCGGATTAAGACACTTGGGCTACGTTCACACTGCTGGCAAATGTGGCCCGAATCTGATTTTTTTTTTTTGCCCTCATGTGACTCAGGTCTTGACAGTGTGAACAGCCCAAACCGCATGGAATCAGATCTTTTCACTTCAGATTTGTGCCACTTTCATATGTTTTCTTAAATCAGACACAGATCTGATATTTTGCAATGAACGGTTATAGCAGATTCCATATGACTTTTCCATATAATCTTTGAGTGACATGCATCATCATTCTGTGCTGCAGATGTCATCTACTTCTCAGCAGCAGTAGATCGGCACACAGGGCGATTATTTGACCACAGAAAGTTGATTGTTCATTTTGAAAAAGATTTTGAAGGCAAAACTGGAGCTTGTTAACCAATCTGGTTAACGATTGGGGCACGGGTTGATCGCGAAGCTGTGTCAGGAGGTGTTGCAGATAGGGGATCCATGCTCAAAGGAGAGGGCACTTTCGTTTTAAGGACGAACTTTCTCTCAGAGAGAATAAAGAGCAGGTGCTCAAGCACCCAAACCCCCCTTCTGCACATGTCTGTTGTTTATAACGACGTAAAATGAAATAACTCTGCAAACAGAGATAAACCAACTCCGCCTTCACTGTTCAGTCTGCTGCTCATTAACCCTTGATGAGTTCACTACAGCGGTGGTCAGAGAGACGTGCACCGCGGTTGTCATAAATCACAAATGATTAGTGTTTTCAAATCACAAGAGACTTATTTTAGGTTTCAAATACACATTAGCAGTAGCAGAACAACCCTTTACAGTTCATGAAATACTCCATGGTTGTCTGTTAAAAGGGTAATAATTACATGAAGCAGGACAACGTGCTTACTTCATGCACTATACACATTGTGTGCATAATTAGACATTCTGTGCTGTCCGTAACTGTACTTTTGCGCATACGGGTCAGTTTAAGACCATGATCTGTTCACATTGAAAATCTGATATTGGCCACATTTATAACAGCAGTGTGAACAGCAATGCAAAACAATCAGATCTGAGAAAAAAAAATCTGATTTGAGCACTAAGCCTTGCAGTGTGAATGTAGCCTTGGAGTGTGCCAATTTTAATCGCATTATTAAAGTGCAGTACAAAAATGTAAACCCCTTAATCAAACAATTACCGTCATTTTGGACTTTTCGCCGCATTTTGCGACAAGATAGTCTATACACACACTTCTGTTTGAGACTATTCTCTTCATCTACCGAGTTAGTAAAGGACCACAGACACATACACTGCGAAATGCAGAGGATTTATTCTCCCATTCGTGGTGCGGTATGAAATTGCATTAAAACTACCCTCCTCCAGCAGTTCATACTCACTTCCAATATCTCGTTTTTCACGGGGGGCATGCATTAAAATGTTCCTGAATGAAAGTGAAAGTGCCAAACTGCAGTTGACGTTGACAAATTAAAAATGAAACACCTGAAATTACATGAAACTCCGGAGGAAATGTGGATAGTGTGTGGTGACGCCATGACGTTAATCAAACTTTATGCTATAGCATGTAAAACTGGATCCTGAAAGAAAAATCAACTCGTGTAAACACTTTAAGCATATTATTGTCTATTCATATGAAGGCAAATAATTAGATTACTTATGTCCATGTAAACATAGTCATTGTTGGGCAATTAATAAACACAGTTCAAGGGTTTGTTTACCGCATTTAAACAAACACAGACGTTGAAAATCAGGTTTTCTTATTGAGTATTTGTTAGCAATATGGTGAATATTAGGTATGGGATGATAACCGGTTGCAAGGTTTACCAGGGTGTGGAAATATTGCCTGTTATACAGTTCCTATGTTTTTTTCCCCATTTGTTAATTTATTGAGCTTTTTAGGGCAACAGCATTTCCAGCAGAAAATGACCCTCCACATTAAAAGCCACTGGTTAGACCACAATTGAGGAAACATTTGGAAAACAAATCCCTTATGCACCAACATCAAAGCATGCTATAGACCTGAACCGAAAACCTGAATTAACCAAGTAGGACATGTTCCTGGATTAACACCATGGTGATGCTGGAACAACATTCCAATCAGCCAAGCAGAAATAAGGGATGCGTTTACAGTTTGTGTTCAGTTTAGGCTTATGGTTAGGTTTATGCACTTCTATGTGATTGTCATCCATCTATAATTCCCCTCTGATTTTGGGTATAATTCACAGTTATAGTCGGGTTTAGGGGTAGGGAATTGGTATGGATTACATTTTCGAACAAAAATGATGTTCCAGGATCAACATAGATGTTAATTCAGGACTGCATTGTACTTGGCCAAATCATGACGTGCAGACCTGAACAGTGTAGTGCCTTACTTTATATTCACAAAAAAAGAAAGATATCCAAAGATGCCTTTTGAAGTTTTCAAATTTGTTTTTTTTAAACTAACGAAGAAAGTAAAGGTGAATGATTTATTTTAATTATTTAGCCTGACATGAAAATATTTTTTAAATATTTAAATTGTTTCTTAAAATATATTGTTTTCAATGGGAGAAAAAAAATGCTTTTTACCCAGACATTTAAAAAAAAAAAACATATTTTAGAGCAGTAATCTCGATACTGTAATACCGCAATATTGTTATCCAAGGTTATCATACTGTCAGAATCTTATGAAGGCCAGTGCCTAGTGAATTTTAGAGTGATTTTATTTATATGGCCATAAATGCATCCCATTTTTTTTTTTAGCAAGAATGGTAAATGTCACTGTTTATTGTTATATTGGTGCACATACTTCAAATAAAAACAGACTGAGTTGTTGCATTTGCTCAACACAAGCATTTCCGAACATCTTTTTATTACTTTCTTTTACATCTAAATGGCTGCGATATCTGATAGCCCTACTTAAAGTTTTTAGAGAATACATTTTACCCAAAAAGCTTTTCCACTCCAATCCATATGATGTGAACACGATCACAGATCTGCTGTAGAAAATTACAGCACTTACACAACATTACAAGCATCTGTTGGAGAGTTTAGATGTGACAGATGAGGAACAGAGCTGTCGTGACTGCGGTTTATTTAAAGGAAAACCCAAAACTGAAAGATTCATGCTGGGAAAGTCAAACAAGTCTATGAATTACCAATTAACACTTGTTTTGCTTGCTCAGTGGTTGCACACAATAATAAACAAATTAATATATTCTTTTTAATACACTTTTTGATTTTAATATATTTTATTTTATTTTAACAACTCCCTCTAGGTCAAACACAGAAGACATTTAGGAATAAGATCATTTAGACGTGAATCAATCCTGTGATTCAGATCACTATACACTACCATACACTGAAGACTTTGGGTAAACAGTAGGGCTGCGCAATATACCATTACCAGATCGCAATGTGTGAATATACCAATATACCAGATCGCAATGTGTGAATCTGTAATAGTAACGTTGCAGGATCAGCCATGTCAATTTTACCACAGTTCAGAACATGTGATTTGTGGAAAGACGTGATCATCGCAAAGTTGAACTCTCAAATAGTGTTTTTTTCTTCATTTGGACGCGTTTTTAAGACCTGTGACTGTGCAAGATTTAAGCAAACTTAAACCTAAGAGGTTACAAAGGAATCTAAGGGAATAAAGCTAAATTAATTGTATTTATTTATAGAATGAAGACTATACACTGTACAGTGTTATTTAGTATATTATTATTGAACTTCTGTAGCTCAATACTGTTCAATTCCACAGAAAACCATCATATTTATTTGTATCTGTGAAATTGCGTTGTATTTTCTGCAGATTTTCCTCCACAAAATAATCCCAACCAATGTAAAATTATGAATTCTTTCCAAAGAGTTATAGATCACCTTGGGAAATTATATTTATATCACAATATAATAATAATAATAATAATAATAATAATAATAATAATGTAATAATTTTTTATATATTTATTTTTGTTCATTATCGTGCATGCCTAGTTTACAGTGAGCATTTATATCATGTAAAAAGTTATACAAAGCAAAAACAAACCCTGAATTATGATCCATGAAAGAGTCTCTTACTTAGTGTATTGTCACAATAGATGCTGCTATAAATAATTAATCAAAGTGGCTTTACAAAGTATTATAGTTATATTTACTTGAATAGTTTGTCCAAATGACGAAAAGGAGCTACAAGACAAAGTAGTCTCCTTGCATTTACGTGTTTTTTTCCCTCTAGTATAACACTATGCATGTCATTTAAAATCTAGATAATGCTTCAATCCCAAAATACCATCTTAACTCCTGCACAATGAAAAAGTTCATTCCTGACAGCACGGAGGAAGTGCACAAAACAGGAAAAAGAAGAAGAGCTGAAAATACATAGATGGGGGAGACATGGCATATGGTTTGGTTATGACTTGGGTTAAGACATGTCTGCTTTATTTAAAAAATAAATATATACCGAAAAAACTGATATGTTCCGAAAAAGCAACAAGCTCAGTTCTGCATGCACCGTGAGCTAGCTTGAGATTTCATACTGAGAATGTGAACGTCATTTTATGTCAGGTTGTCATTCAATGTCAGAAACTTACGTGGAGATTCTGCTCCTCTATGGTCTCGGAAGAAAATAGTACGAGCTGTCACTGGCAGTAACATTTCAAAAGCTACTCTTTAGGAACTAAAATGCACACATAATGTACTAATATGGACATTTCTGTATAAAAAGTACCACCCCAGTGACAAATTTCTTACTTTTGTTTCTGAGTGTATAAATAAAACAAATTCTGAAGAAATGCCAAATCAAAACCAATTCACTTTTCTTTTCTTTTTTTTTTTTTTAAACTTACATCTTTGTTTTAATACTACTCTTACATTGTGAAAAAGTGCACACCCTGCAATAAATCTACAATGGACCAAAAACCATTGTAGGATAGTCAGATGATTTATACATATTGTTAAGTTATGCTTTATGAGCTGTGTAAGGAGAACTGGGGTTGTTCTACCGTGGGCTTTTTTTAAGAAATGGAACTGTCTGTTATTGCTGTATATACACGATGAGTTTGAGAGAATAAAGAATAAAAGAGAATAAATAAGCAGAACCATTGTGGTAATTTGACTTAACAATAAGAATGTCTTTTTCAGAGAGCTTGATTTAAGACTTTTTTTTATTATTATTTTAATTAAACTTAAAACCTTTAGGCTTACATGACCAGTTTTCAATTCCTGCCTAATCCTAGTTCACCAACAAATCAAAACATGTGTGAATTTGTTCCCCTAACACCAAAACATAGAAGATATTTTGCCACTGGAAAAGTTAACCCATGATAAAGACCAAAAATCTAAAAAAAAAGGTTGATATGGTCACCCATTTGGGAATGCTTAAAAGAGCTTTCTTGATGTCTATGCAGGACTGTAGGGCTGTAACGATACACCAAACCCACGATTCGGTTCGTATCACGATTTTTGACCCACGATTCGATTCGTATCACGATTTTTTTTCGTGAGGGGTGGGATTTTTTTTTTTTTAAACAATATTTTTTATCAAATAACATTTGAAAAATCTTTATAAACTGAACACCAAAGAACAAGATTAACCATGCAAATTATTAACTATATAAATAGCCAAATATAAAATAAATAAATAGACAAAGCTATAACACTTCTGTTTTTTTGTAACAAAATACTGTTGAAAAACAAACAGAACTAAACTCCATTGTGAAGATGATTCGAGCATGTTGAAAATTCTTTTTCAATCAAGTTCTCTTATATTTAAGAGATGTAAACTTTGCCTGACAAATGTGGCAGCATGTGGAGGAAACAACTAATTTATACAAAGCGCACAAGAATGAGGCTGCCAAAATGGGCAATCGACCGCAGAAGTCAGACGAACAGGTGCAGCCATCAATTAGTGTTGCATTTAAGCGATGCACAAAATATAGGAGGGACAATGTGAGTTGGAACAAATGCACTGATGCAGTAACCAAGAATCTCTGCGAAAAAAATAGTGTCTTTCAATACTTTTTTCTTTTCTTTCGGAGACCTCGTAACCACACCCGACAGCTATAATGAATTGTCCGGACGTACATATTTCTCCAAAACAGCTATTCTACGAGCCTACAAACGTATCCGTGGTGAGCTGCAACAGCCCAGTTCCACCACAGTCGAGTATTTTTCACTTACAACAGATGTGGTCGAGTACAAAAATGGCACTTTACATGTCGCTAACTTTCCATTTCATTGACACGGAATGGACACTGGCGTCAAAATGCCTCCAAACTGAACCTAGCTGTGCCCAACACAATTGAGAAGATGGAGAAAGCCCGCACGGACCGTGCCCTTTCTGCTGTGAACTATTAAATTCTTATTTTCCCCGGAGCGGAACAAATTTTCACCGCACAGTTGGACAGGCACAAACAAAAATATAATTCATACATTTTTCTTGGAAAAAATATCTTTTTGAAACGAATTTCGTTAGGTATAATTTTTATCTTAATTGTTATGTAATTTTGGTTGGTCATTTAACTACTAGATAAAAAAGAATAATGAATAACCTTTGCGGTGATGCGCTTCAAAACAAGCGCGCTATATGCTTCAGCGCCAAAACACAAGTTGCCGTGAGATTGTGTTGGTTTGGTAAATAAAATAGCCTAAATAAAATTAAAGTTAAATATTCATAGTTTCAGAGAACCCCATATTAAAGTCGGGACATCTGGTGAATGCCCATCCCTCTCTGTGCAGCCAGATTAACAGTGTGAGCAAAGCATCTTATATGCGGTAAAAAAAAAAACGGCCGCTTCGACAGCATTGGCAATGTTTCGTTGTCTGTTGTCACGGGAACTTTTAATATGCTGATCTTCCAATCTATCACAGCCTCTTTACGTATTCTGTGTGTACTTTACGTATCATCTGTATGTTGGTTGTGTTGCCTGTCACTAAAGCACTTACGGCATATTGTGTGGGTCTTGTCGATCCTGGGCAATTGCCATCCTTTATCTCCACTGGGTAGCTGAAATGTTGCTATACTGCTGACTTATATGAAGAGGGAAGGGTCTGCAATCTCTGGGTTAGTTGCCATGTTTCCTCACGTTCTTCTTCAACTAGTTTAACTTTTGCAGGAAGGCGTTACATGATTGAAAAGTTAGTCACGGGTGTGTTGCGATTCTTCCTTATCAAATCGCGACACAGGATCGTGGATCTTAGTGTCGCGATTTCGGTTTCATATCGCGTATCGTTACAGCCCTACAGGACTGCACATGATTTCCTTTTAATCCTACTTGATTCTTATTGGAAAACTGGTTTAAAAGAAAGCTTATTATTTTGATGTAATTTAGTTTTTTTTCTTCTTCTTCTTATAGGTTACATTCGTTCCTGTTATTTCTATACATTCTGTAACATTAGAATGTGATGTGACACTGTTAATGCTATCTGAATTCATGAGCATTCATTTATTTTCCTTTGGCTTAGTCCCTTTATTAATCACGCAATCACGGGGAAAACATGAAATCTTCAAACTGAAATGCCAACTGACCCAGCCGAGACTCAAACCAGCAACCTTCTTGCTGTGAGGCAATTGTACTACTAACTGCGTCACCTTGACACCAACTATTCCAGCATATGTTTTACGCAGCAGATACCTTCCAGCTGCAACCCACACTGTAAAAATTAAAGGTTCCTGGAGGCACCTTTTGGGGTTCCTCACATTGCCACACTGGCGGAACCCTCTAAAGAACCTCTAGGCACCCTTTCAAAAGGGGCAGTTCTCTGAGGAACTTCAAGGGTTCCTGGAGGAACCCTCTTATTAAGAACGACCAGGAACCACCGTGAGTGCTTTGAAGCACCATTTCATTTTTTTTATGCTTGTTTTTCCCCATCCCTCTTAATTTATTGTTTATGCAAACATGTTTATTCATAAATTGAATATCTATCTATCTATCTATCTATCTATCTATCTATCTATCTATCTAT
>CAIGQQ010038154.1:10680093-10709006 GCA_903798035.1 Danio albolineatus
TCTATCTATCTATCTATCTATCTATCTATCTATCTATCTATCTATCTTTGCATGTGTTTATAGAATAAAAAAAACATTGCATTTTCAATGAATAATCACTTTTATTAATCAATATATATCACAATAACATTCACATTGTCATTAATAATGTAATATACATTTTAATTCAAACAATCAAACTTAAATAATGTCTAGCAATAACAGCCAGCAACATCTTCAGCTGTCCACTGCTTCACATTGGAGGTGTCCCTATAAAAGTAAATGAAAAAGTAGTTAACTTTAAGTTGTTTGTTTTAAGTTATGAAAACAAAGAATATGCAATCCCAGAGCCATTTTTTTTACTTATCAAGACATTCACAGAACATGCAGAACAGTTCTGAATAACAAAAGGAAACATGAATAAAGTCAGAAATTGCCTCAACATATAAAAAAGGGATTTTTTTTCTCACTGCTTACAGAGTGCCCATATCAATAACGGCACAATCCAAATAATGTAAACCTCTCAAATATCTGACCACAAGCAGAAATAAGACAACACAAAAGATCCCTCCGTCCTCAGTGCACCCCGCATATTTTCCCACTCATTCAAACAGATAATGAACTATAATTTTAAGTGTACTGCATATGCGATATAGATAGATGGAATTATATATATATATATATATATATTTTTTTTTTTTTTCCCAGGTTGTAGTTATTAGCTTTTTTAAATTAACCATTAGTTTATTAAAAACACATTAAATAAAGAGAAAATTATCTAGATGAGTTGTAAAATTTAAATAAATTATGCATGAAGGTAATATTGTTTTTGGACTCAATTTCAGTGGCTTAAAGTGATTAAATAAGTACAATGTAAATCATGTATATTAATAAGTGCACTGTACCATATTATTAATTTAACTTTAAGTACTGTAGTTAAGGTGCCTTAATATAAAGTAGGTCTTGTTTTTTAAAGCATAGAAGTGAAAGTGAAGCAGTCAGTCAAGTTCACATTGTTTTGTAAATTGATTTCTACTTTAATGAGAATATATATTACAAGCTCCATTATTGTAAACATTTTGAAGAAAAGGGCATGATTTACTGTAGTTTTTAGTGCTAGAGTGCAGCTATTTTGGAATATCGCTGTGTCTGACGTCACAGGGTTGGTTCCGTTCCCTCAGCTGAACAGATGTAGTGTAAGTACTGGACTGAACAGCCTAAATGGACAGGGAAAAGACTGGAAAGCCTAATTTAACCCAATGTGGGAAGTTGTGGACGTGCATCGCAGAGTTGGTGTAAATACAAGGAACAAACTTGTGTCTAATATATTTTTTAAAAAAAAATGTTTTCTATTTTTCTTTTTTTACGAATTTTGTTCGTTTGATGTGCTTTGGTCCACTCTCTCACACTGGTGCAGCGCTGCCTGACGAGAGGGATTTACAATGAGAATAATGCAACGATTAAAATGATCTTTTAACATTGAATATAATGGACGAAAAAAACTGTGATGTGAAGTCACTCAGGCATCGAAATACAGAGAGTGGACCAAAGCATATCAAACGATCAGTAATAAAAGAAAAATATAAAATGTATAAATGTATTTTTATGTTTTAGACATAAATGTAATGCTTGTATTTGCACCAGCTCTGTGATGCACATCCACAACTTTATGTATTGGGTTAAATTAGGCTTTCCAGTCTCCGTGTTCAGTCCATTACTTCCACTGTATCTGTTCAGCTGAGGGAACGGAACCAACCCTGTGACGTCAGACACAGCGATATTCCAAAATAGCTGCAATCTAGCTCTAAAAACTACAGTAAAACATGGCATTTTCTTCAATAATGGTTACATTAATGGAGTTTTTTTAATATATTTTCATTAAAGTGGCAATCAATTTACAAAACAATGTAAACTTGACTGAGTGCTTCACTTCCACTTTAATGGGACAGTTTACCCAGAAAATTTTATTCTGTCATCATTTACTCAACCTTCACTTGTTCCAATCCTGTTTGAGTTTCATCTGTTGAACTGAAAACAGAAAACCTATAACCACTGTCTCCCATAATTTTGTTATAATGGTTATAATTTATTATAACGGTTAAAGATTTTCAGCTTTAATCAAAATATAATGTTTTGTGCACAACTAAAGAAAGAAAGTCAAACAGGTTTGGAATTCAAGTTTATTTTCATAGCACTGGTGCAACGTGGCTTCGTTTTAAACTAATATACTGTAGTCATCATGGTAAAGACAGGTTTCATTAAGACATTAAGATTAGGATCATTATTAAAATTATTGTCTGTTAATAATTCATTTACAATAAGTGCTTTAGGTGCAAGTGGCCTGACGTTTAGAACACCGAAAAGGTATTTTGACTTATTTGCCATTTTTTTTTGTTTGATTCTTATTAGATTTTTTCTAGAACACATAGTAAATTTACTTCTTGATCTAATAGTATGAGGAACAGACACAGTTTCTATGGAGTTAGCCAGATATGCATTACTGTGATTTAAGTGGGACGAACAAAAGTCTATACGGCTAAAATGTGAGTTTTCACTTACTGGTCAAACAGAACGAAGCATCCTGGAGATGTTGTCCGACAGGAATTCAGCTCCAGCACTGCTGTTGTGCAGCCCATCAGCATGGGAAAGCCAGGGACGATCCCAGAAAAGATTCCAGTTGTTAATAAACAGCAGCTTCTGTTCTTCACACCATGTTAAAAGCCAGCTCCAATGCCTCCACATAGTCCACAGATGCTTCTCCTGAACTAAAAGACAGACACACAAGCGACATTATACAGGGTGAAGAGTACAGGACAGTAACAGGGAAAGAAGATGATAGTTTTAGCTGGCTACGCTAGTTATGCTAGAAGGCTAAAGCTAAAAGCTAGGAGCTAGAAGCGGATGCTTAAGAAACACAACATTTTGAGGAGATTTATTTGTAAAATGGTATGAAAGGTCCATTCACTGTCTGTAAAAAAGACACTTCAAAAACAGGCCATAAGGCCGCAGAAATCCTAACAACAAGAATGATGTCACCCAAGCATCCGCAAAGACACCAGTCAATCGAATGAAAACTGTAGCTTAAGTGACAAAATAAAATAATTTGACTTAAATCAATGATTTACATCAATTATAAAGCCATGGGGTTATGTGCCTTTCTTAGGGGCACCTTATTTGTGCATATTGAAAGTGGAAGAGAGCCCTATTGCTCATGTCCCACATCCTGCTGCCACTTGAAATTTGATACAGCAAACTGTAAATTTCTAGTCCATATCTGTCACAATGATTTACACCTAATATGGATACATCAGAAATAAGCAAATGAGAAAATAAGTTAGTGATTTTAGACACTTAAAAGGTTAAAAGTTTAATGTTATCAATTCAGTGTTACCCAGCTGGATAATGATGTGCATTAATATTGTTTGCTAAATTAAGTATGTATTTCCTTCATTTATTTCCAATTCATTTACTTTAAAAGAAAATACTTACATTTCAGGTGACTCAACTTGTCACCTGTCACCTTGTCGTTGGAGAAAGAATACTGAACAATTTCAGGGTTTATGTGGATGTTCTGAGGAGGAAAAAGACAGGCTTTATGTACGTTATTTGTGTAAATGAATACAAAGTGAATTGAAGTACATAACTTAGACACAATTTGTCACACATGTAACTGTTTAACAAACGCAAATAATAACAAATGCGTAATATTACTCACAAACAATATGAGGAAAGAATATTAGATATCATCGCGGCTAAAACAATCATATAAATTAGTTAAGCAACAAGACACTTGCTACACACTAACATTATAAGTAAGGAAAGACAAAAATAAATTAATATAACGTTATTTGTGGGGGGAAAGCCGTCTACTAAGCACTATGAATGTAATGTTATAACGTTATCTGTTTATTTTGAAATTAACGGCCGCTTGCAATGGTTTTCAGAGAAGCTTCGTGTTTAGTGACATAATCAAATATTTCGACATAAATTCATATTTTACATACAAATATTTATATTTGTGTGAGGTAGTCGTGTAAGTTGAGTGTTTATGTATATCCAGCCGATTGTTATTATCGCAAAACGAAACCTAATCTTCTACAACAGCAATCGCTTCGCTGCATTCATAAAACAAGTGTCATGCGTGTAAGGGTAGTTATTTGTGTGCAAATCGTATCTAATTTCAATATTTATTTTGACAACTTACTCACCTTTCGTGGGTTAGGGACGATGACAGCCGTCAGGAAAGGAGCCGTTACAAAGCGCAATTTGAATTCTTGCGGCCTGCGCGTGCACGAAGACGAGTGCGCGCGTCATGTTTATAAGTGCGCGCGTCATGTTTATATTATTTTATTAGTCCCTGTTAATAAACTTTTTTTTGAAAACACAATAAATTCCATTCCATTATTCCAAGAAACAGATGAAGAAACATTTAATTCAGAAAATTAAAAATGTACAAAATTCATTAGCAGGTTATCAAAACAAGAGGAATACATTTTTTTATTAATAAACCAGAGCCCATAGCCTATATATTTATGTTAAGTAATATCTTGAATATTTTTCATGTGTGCATTTTGGAGGACTGTTTTATAATTCTATTATTATAATAATGATGATGATAACAACAACAATAGTTTATTATAATTATTATAAAAATTACATTTATTATTATTATTATTATTATTATTATTGTTGTTGTTGTTGTTGTTATTATTATTGCTGCAATTATTGTTCTTATTATTATTATTGTTTTTAATGTCAAAATTCAAGGGTTTAATGGTCACGTGACAGAGAATTTAATGAATCCCCTAATAATTATCATTTTCATAAATGCCTGTGCATGTTTTTGTCTCTTTTTTTCCCTCTGTTGTGACTCATTTGTATTTTACCCTCTAAAATCACTTTTACGTTTTCATATTTTTTCACAATTTCTCAACAATTTCTCCTAACTGCAAGAAAGTTAAGAAAATTAAGAATTTAGATTCTAATCAATGATATTCTTATGTACTCACAGTGCCACAAAAAGAGGAGAGAAAAAAAACACACCAAATTTCATATTATTCTAAAAGTACAAATATGTAAGAAAATATTAAGTAAATGAACATGCATCTCATTTTCTGGTCTCTACAATTGTCTTATTTAACTGTCACAAAAACTCTTGGTTCCTTTAAGTGCTAGTTTTTAGAAGAAAGATCCACCAGGAACCATTATGTAAGTTTACAGATCTTACACTAACTATTTTTTGGAATTTGAGTTCCTCTAATAACTTTCAAAGTGCTCTGAAGTCTTAGTGTAAGAAAACAGTGACTCCAGAATCTCAGTATTGACAAAAAGTGCTTGAAGGATCCCAATTACTGCAAAAGGGTCCTGCAAGTACTGGAAAGCCAGTCAGTGGTTCCTCAAGAAACCCCTTATTGAGAGAAAGAGCTTTGAAGCACTTAAAATACATTTTGAAGTTCCTTGAGTACTCAACAGGGTATTTGAAGCACCTTTACTTTTTACAGTGCAGTCTCACATTCACATGCGCACTCATACACTACGGCCAATTTAATTCATCCAATTAACCTATAGCGCATGTCTTTGGACAGGAGCGCCCAGAGGAAACCCGCACGACCACGGGGAGAACATGCAAACTCCATACAGAAATGCCAACAGGCACAGTTGAGACTCGAACCAGCGACCTTCTTTCTGTGAGGTGACAGTGCTAACCACTGAGCCACCTCTATATTATGGGCAAACATGAAAAAAAGGAAGAAAAAAAACATACTTTATTAAAGCTAGTCTGTGTAGTATGAATCTCTTTGATCAGCTTTGTGTGAAAAACAATCCAATATTTAGATTCATATTCCACCACAAATTGAAGAAGTTACTGAATTAAATAAAAACAAGATTCTGAGTGAGTCATTCATTCATTCATTTTCCTTTCGGCTTATTCACTTTACTAATCTGGGGTCACCACAGCGGAACGAACCACCAACTTATCCAGCATATGTTTTACACAGCGGTTGCCCTTCCAGCTGCAACCCAACACTGGGAAACATCCAAACACACTCATACACACACATACACTACGGACAATTTAGCAATTAAACGGCCTATACCGCATGTCTTTGGACTGTGGGGAAAACGCACATGAACACAGGGAGAAAATGCTAATTCCACACAGATAATGTCAACTGCGAACCAGCGACCTTCTTACTGTGAGGTAATCGAGCTACCCACTGTACCACCCTGACACCCTGATTCTGAGTGAGTATTTCAGGTATTTCTGATTCGTTAAGAACACACCCAAAATAATGATTTATTCATATTAAATATAAACTATGTCCTATGGCTCATTTGTATTTAAGCTTTTCAAGCTTTGCCCCTGCATCAGGATTGCAGA
Organism: Danio albolineatus; assembly: GCA_903798035.1. Classification (NCBI taxonomy): domain Eukaryota; kingdom Metazoa; phylum Chordata; class Actinopteri; order Cypriniformes; family Danionidae; genus Danio; species Danio albolineatus. The sequence continues at coordinate 10,686,455 of CAIGQQ010038154.1, forward strand.
AGAGAATAGATTTGACATCCATTATTCATTATTTTGTGTTCATATGGGATCAAAAACAATTCTTCAGTCCATTTTCTATCAACCGATGTTTAGATACCACAAAGCCATTATATTTGCACCAATGTTTTAGGACCGTGATTGACTAATAAGAGACTCTGTATTTGTCATTGTGAGGGGTACTTCAAGAGCACCGTATGTGTGCTCCAACCAAATCCCCATAAGCCATTAAACAGACAATGTTTACATCTTTCCACATGACTGACAAAGCACATCTACACCTCGCACAATCAATAGAACACACACGCACATGTAAACACTGAAACCACTCGACGTCAGCTACTGTTTCAGCATATATAACAAGCTGACCTTGAAAGCGCTGCAGAACCAGCGAGCATGTAGAATTTACAACCAATAACCCTGACTGACCTAATACAACTTAATAGACTTCCACAGGTGCAGACTCCAGCAGAGGAAATATCTGTTGAGATCAGAGCGCCCTCTAGTGGCTTTATTTACCACATCATCAGCAAAAACAACTGCTTTAGGGGGTTGTAATCTTGGTATTAAAGGGATAGTTCACTCAAAAATTCATTTATTTCATTATTTACTCACTCTTTTTTTTGTTCTGATGGACACAAAAGTAGATGTTGGAAACCTGTCACCACTGACTTCCACAGTATTTGTTTTTTCTTCTATAGAAGTCAATGGTTATACATTTTCATAAATTTTGTGTAAACTTTCCCTTTAAAATGTAGATGAGGGAAACACACTCTTGCTTAAACTGTTGTTTTTGTCAATGTCAACGTCTGTGTGTGTGCTGTGTGTATAGGTCTTTCAGTTCTTTTATTGTAAGATAAGCTTGGAACACTTGCATACAGAGATGATAGGAAGAGCAGACGCTTTTGTTTCTGCTTCAAAACATTTCAGCCCCCGTTTACTACCATCCACTTGTACCTGCACATTCAGTCATCGATCATATTTCTAGGCCTGTCACGATAAGGAATTTTTGTTATGTGATATAATGACACAGAAATTGTTGCGATAAGCGATATTATTGTCATTTTCAGATCATTTTATGCCACAAATTATCTAATGCTTGTATAACAGCATAATAATGCAAATAGCAATAAACACTTCAAAATATTTATCATTCTTAAGGTTATTTAGATTCTATAATTTGATGTTAAAATGGTAAATGTCCTATTATATATACTATTAATTGTCCTAATAGGAAAATGTCCAGCTGTAATCTTCGACACCGGCAAGGCAGATAGTAAATGTCATTGTAAAATGGCTTTAACTTTATTTGTGAATTGGTAATTATATATATATTTTTATATACAAAATAAATTGAGGTCATCTCCAATAATTGCATGATAAGTTGATATATTGATTATTGTGACAGGCCTACATATTTCCACAAAAATATATATGTGAAGAAAAAAAAACTTGCCTAATATTAAGTCCTGTAGCCTGGCCAATGTTTTCCCAAGCCTGCAGCTCACGTTCCATTTTCTAGAAGACAAAAGATTCAAACAGAACTGATTTTTGAGTATGTATATGAATAGGTATGAAGATTTCTTTTAAATAAAGACTACTTTAATGTTACAAGTAAAGAGAAACACTGATATTTCTCTCAAACTAAATCAAATGTATTTTCTTGTTGATTTTTTCATTTGAATTTGGGGAGAAATATTATAAACAAAACAACCAATCAATCATGCATAGGAATTCAAAGCGATTACCAAAACGATTCACATTACAAAATCACCAGCTATTTATTTTGCAATGAGAAATGGAGTTTCCTTCATTCAATAGATATTTTACGCAATATAAAAAAAAAAAACAACACTCAATATTTACCGAGTAAAATTGCTTTAAAGGGATAGTTCACGATACTGGAATTCGGTATCAATTGATAATGAAATTTAAACAAAAAAACACATTTAAAAAATGTATACCATATATGTTTTATACCATGGTATAATAAATGTAAAAAATCAATTTCCTGCTAACATTGGAGCGCTGTTGTGTACGTTCTTAAACAGCGCTGATTTGCCAGTGTTTACATGCTCAACAGAAATGACTGTGATTGGCCCCGAAGGTCATCACAGGGACACTGGCACATTTCAAAGCCGAGATTCATCAGCAGATCGCTAGTATGTCAGCTTATAAACAAATCAGCTGATCGATGTGACTTTGAAATGCTCCAGTGTCCCTGTATCTGTGTTTACACTCAGTAAACAGCAGTGAGTTTGGTGCACTGATGACCTTCACGGCCAATCACAGTCATTTCTGTAGAGCATGTGAACACAATGGCAAACTAGCGCTGTTTAAGTACATGCTCAAATGTTAGCGGAAATGGACATTTTTAAAATTTCAGTATCGATTGATACCGAATTCCAGTATCCTGACAACACTTAGTTCAGGTAAAAATAAAAATGACCTCATCATTTACTTTTCAGGGTTCATTCACATTTTTACTATTAAAATTCCATGATTTTTCCAAGAATTTCAAGTACATTTTCATGACCTAATGTTTCATGCAATGTCTACATATACGTGCTAACGTGCTACCCATGACGCCACCGTGGCACCAATTTATATTTATATCTATGTAAAATTTATTTAGACAATGCTTAAACAACACTAATAATGTCAGAGTATGTGACTGGCCAAAGATAAAAAAGAAGTAAAGACAATTAACCTATATTCAACTATACAGATATCTGTTTTCCATGACTTTTCCAGGTTTTTCATGACCATATGAACCCTGACTTTTCCATCATTTAATTTTTCTTTAAAAAGATTCTTCTTTCGAACACAAAAGAAGACATTTTAAGATTGAAACCCACTGACTTCCAAAGTAAGAAAAAAAAATGACTACGGACATCAATGGGTCGCAGAAAACCAGCATTGTTCAAAATACTTTCTTGTGTTTAACTCAGATAAGTTTTGAACAAGTAAAAGGTGAGTGAATGATAACAGAACGTTTACCTCTTTCTCCAGCTCCACTTTGATTTTCTCCTCCATCACTTTCTCCAGCCTCTCCAGCTTCCTCCTCAACCCCTCGGTCTCTTCCTTTAACAAACTGTTGTTCTCTTTTGTCTCCCTTTTGAAAGACAGTCGAAGATGTGATAAATATACATTAGCTATGCATCACGGAAAAAGTTTGACAGTGAACGCTGATACCTTAAGAAAGAGTTTTCCTCACGCAGACGTTTAATTTCCCGCTCCATTTCAGGCAGTCTGGCCACTTCAGATTTCATGTTCTTCACAATCACAGCATCTTGTTCCTGAAGAGCCAAACGCCTCTCCAACTCCTGCAGATGGACAGCACAAATAAGACCGAGCAGAGCACAAATACAAGCCAATTTCATGATGCTAATACAAGCTTTATTTTAGTCTAGACTTGGCACTCGAGCACCAGTACTTCAGACATCCCTCAGTGCTCCGAAATCCACCAAAATTGAGAAGACTGCAACAAAAATACCTTTATTTTGAGTTCACTGTCCGTGCTGGGTGAATGAGAGGACTGCAGATTTTGGAACTTCTGACTGATGTCCTGAAACTTCCTAATAACAACAGAGAAATGCATAGTATTAGGTTTGCACAATAAATCGCTTTACCATCGATATCGCAAGGTGCACATCCACAATATTCACATCACTGGAAGTGTAACGTTCAGCTCATATGTTGAAATTAGAGTTTCCCAGGAGCCACAGTTCAGAACGCAGAAGATTTTTGGAGTCACTGAAGAGTTTAACCACAATGGAGTGACAGTTTATTAGGGGTGTAACAGATCACAACCCATGATTCGGGACACACATGACCCGCGGATTAATACTTTTTTTTTTACTTGTAGATTAATCCTAAATTTGTAACGATCGAAGAGAGATCGCCTCTCGCGTCATTCAAATCACATGTATAAAAGCATTTAGGCTTTCCTGTAAAGTAGGCTATTCGGGATTTGGTGGGTTTCTTAGGTTATTAAAGGGGTTTTCTGTCACTATTTGTTTATCCTGCATTAATGAACTCAGTGTAAGCTGCATGATTAATCACTAAAAGATTAGGATCTCAACACTTATGCAACACAAATTGTAAATGATGGTGATTTGCATATGTTTATTTATCTAAAGAGATTCAGTCTTTAGAGTTAGTTATCAAGCTACAAACAGTCAAATAACACAGAAGTACTGGGATAACAGTTTTTCAGTTTAGATAAAACCACTGATGTTTATGGTAAAGATTAAAATCACCATCATATGCATTTAACTCAATGCTCAAAAATGAAACTTGTATGCAGCAATTACATTATTTAACCAACAGGTGGCGACAACCAGCCATCAAAAATATGCCACAGAATAATTCATCAAAAATGAAACATCTAGCAATGAAACATAAAGTTTCACATGAGTGAATAGCTGAATCATTTAATGAAAATGAGCCCAAAAATAAATATGGGTTGTACAAATTATAATGTTATCAGCAACAGTAGTAGTAACAGTGAATTTTTCACAATACTGAATATTTCACAATTAATTTTTATTCCGCTGATTATTTCTTCCCTTTTATTTTAAATAAAATTACAGGTTGTAAAGTTTCTTGCAGTAGTGTTTTTGTAAAAGGAAAGCAAATTACATTTGTTTCCTCTCCTTTTTGGCTGATCCAAAAAATGGTCTGATCCATGACTGAAAAAAACATAATTTGATCTGAACTGTGAGATTTGTGATCCATTACACTACTACAGTTTATTATTTGTGTATGTTTTAAGGCCGGTGACTGTGTGCGCTTTCAGGCACAAGAAATTTAAGTCTTCAGGAACATGAAATTGTACTGTTTGTTACTATAATAAAGATGCATTTTTATTATACAATAAAGACTATAGTGTTAATTTACATTTGATTATTTTGATGTATTTCCATCGTTCCAATAATTTAGAATAAAGCCCATAATCTTCCAGAATAATCCCTAGTCTAAATGAATGAATTCTTTCCAAATAGAGCTATTCAGGAGATCTGGTGAAATTGTATTCACATCACAGCAAAACAAAATACCGCAATGACAAATTTTTCCAATATCGTGCAGGCCCGCATACTTGTATATTTCTATTTACGAGAGAAAATTAAGTTTTTTTGAGCTCATACTTGCGCTGCACATCCAGTTGTTCCTGCAAGGCCTGGATCTCCAGGTTCTGGGTGGAGAATTTAGACTCCTGAATCTGGATCTGCTGATTGAGCCTCCTTGTCTCATCTTTCAACTCACTGATAATCTACAACAAGAACAGAATAATAAATACATAAACAAACAAAATTCAATCAAACTACTTCAATCCAAACTGTATACTCAGGAGAAATAAATAAATATTTTTTTAATGAAATATTATTTGATTCAAAAAAGGCTTTAATTACCAGACACATTTAATTTTTTATGCACTGTTCAAAAGTTTGGAGTCAATACATTTTTAATGAATAGTTTATTTCAGCAAGGATGACTTAAACTGACTCTAGGTGAAAGTAAAGTTTTCTTCTTTTTTTGAAAATAAAATGTTCTTTTGAACTTCATTCAAAGAATTTAAGGGGAAAACATCATATAAATCGCAAAAATGCTTAGTGAACAAAAGATTAACATTTTTCTGAAGGATCACGTGACACTGAAAAAGTATTAATGCTGAGAATTAAAATTCGATTACACATGAACAACATTTGATAATGTATTAAATGTTATGCTAAAAACATGCTATTGTTGAAGGTGCAGTAGATGATTGTCTTTGTTGTACTGGTTAAAGTCTCTTCACATTCCAATAGTAATGATTAAAGTAAATGATCTATATGTATTTATATGTATTTTTTTATTATGGGTAGGCATAAGACTAAAAATGTTCATCCAATTAAAATTTGTCGGCCCGATAATGTCAACAAATGTAGATCTGTACATCCGTTCACGCAGACAGATTCCACCAAGCTTGCTTTATTGAGCTGAAGGTTTATATTCACATCACATAGGTTCGTTCTTTAACAATGACAACCTGTGACGCGCTCCCTATATTGTTTACCATGCTACTAAGAATATTTGGTCTGAAATAGCATACAAGTATGGCTTTAGTTAAAAGTGTAATTCCTGCACCCCACCGGCCAAGAACTACTGTAAGTAGGACAAAGCGCGTCAGAGAGTGAGACAAGTGATCCATCAATCCATGCATGAAATATTGCACATTATGAAAAGTTTTGCTTGCTACACAACTGAAAACATGCTAGATATAATAGTTTTTCTTTTGGAGTTGTAGTTTATAAAGTACTGTAAAGTTTTCTAACTGGCAAATTACATGATTTAGTGGACTGTCTACTGTCATCTTTACCATTCGTGACTTCAGGAGCAGTGGCTTTGGACGGCAGGGGAGAGAATATGTGTTTTCAAAGCAATTATGCTAACGGTTATCATTTTGGCAGATCACCTACTGCACCTTTAACTGTAATAAATTTATACTATCAATGCTTTTTATTTAACAAATCACGCTCGGGTGAGAATGAGTATCTGCAAAAAAGAAAATGTAACCCCAAACTTTTACAAGTAATGTTAAAAAATAATGACACTTATTTTTTTTTACAGTAATTGTAAGCATGCAATCTAAATATAGAGCATTTTCTGCATAACACAGCAACAACGTTATTTTGCAGTGACCATATAAAATAATAAAAGGTTCTTAATCCAGAAACCAATACAAAAAGACACATGAAAACACACACACCTGCTCTGCCTCGGTAAGTTTGCTGTCCTTTTCATTTGCCTTCTTGTGGAGTTCCTCGAGGTTACGTTTTAAAGCTTTGTTGTTTTCCATTTGTTCATTAAGGGCTTGATTTGCTTTCTCTTCCCTTTCTTCCAGACGTCTGATCTTCATCTGTAAGTCCCTGTTACGGTCAATTTCCCTCTGTAAATGTAATCGGACAGACACATACACGCACAAACACGGGTCAAATTAGATTTTTCACATCCTAATGGGTTTTTGTCTACGGTGCCTTTTTACAATCTGCTTTTGGACTGCATTTTTCATATTGAAGGACATGTAGAGATGCACTGAATGACCATCCAGAAATAGAAACCAGCTCTTTTTGTTTCAAAACTGAAATCTGGTGGGAAAATATCTGGAAATATCTTCTTAATTGTAATTGTTTAATGTTCCCTGTTTGGGCTTGTACTAACTTTGCTTCATTGTTGTAAACCTCTTTCAGCACGATTTCAAATATATCAATTTAGCCGTTTAGTATTCACCTTTTAATTATTTACTTTGAGCTGGGTTCATATATTTACCTTACTTAACCTTCAATACATGTATATATGTATACAATGTATAGTTTATTGTTCTTTTTGGTGCAGAATTTGTTTTTTTATATATATTGTGTGCTTTAGTACATCTCTGTCATTTATTCTTTAGTTTATCCTTATTTTCACTATTGTTGTTGGCATTATTATTATTATGAAAATTATTCAACAACCTTATGCATTGCTGTATTTTGTTTATTACATGTATTTTTATGCTGTTACATGATGACAATCTGTCATTTTTTTTTGTGTGTGTTCACGTGATCTCAAAATAAAAGAATAAAAATTTGATGAACAAAAAAAAGAATTCCAGTGTGGATGCTGTTTACAGTCCTAACCAAGGACACATAATTATTTCAGCAGTACAATTAATGCCGCCTACAGGCAGAGAGCAAATTTGCATTTTTATCCAACCTATCTGCTGTTTCTGTTTTTTTTCTTTTTATAGATACATTTTATGTATAACAGGGGTACTCAACCCTATTCCTGAAGATCTACCTTCCAGCAGAGTTTATCTCCAACCCTGATCAAACCCAACTAAACCAACTAAGGATCTGAAGAAGCACTTTGTAATTAAAGACAAGTGTGTTTGATCAAGGTTTCAGATGAAGCCTGCAGGAAGGTAGATCTCCAAGAGGGTGATGTACAGCATAGTTTCACAAAGCTAAAGACAGATCACTGTGTTTTTATTTTTATCAATTTATTCATTTTATTTTTAATCGTTTTAAATTCAATTTGAAAAAGCAATCTTGAAATATTGAAAATACAAAATACTGAACATACAAATTAATTTAAAATCACAACCTTCCCAAGTTATTATATGTAGCATCTTTGTGTGAATCATGATTACAGCGCAATGGTTGCCTCTAATTTGAGATCAATGCAAAAATATATTACAACTCTGCCTGTGATAAACACGCAGTTCATGCACTCATTTTAAATTTCTTGTTTACAGCTTTAAACAAAAAAATAAATAAAAAAATTTATATTCGAATCAGTCAATTTGCTAGTTTACAAAGTGGTAATCTGAATAGGCCATAAAAATGTAAGCTAGTTTGAGAGAACAATAATATTACAAAACTTAACAGGTCAATTTAAAACTTAACAGGACAAAACTTAACAGGTCATTAGAATCAAGGAAATTAGAAATTCCAAGAGTTCAGTCAAAACAGGCTGAATCTGCCTTAATCTACTACACCCCCGCTGCTGGAATCAGCTTCCAGAAACGATCAGATGTGCTTCAACATGAGACACATTCAAATCAAGACTTAAATCCAATCTGTTTAGCTGTGTCTTTAATGAATGAGCACTGTGCTACGTCCGACAGATCCCACTATTGTCTTTCTTTTTTCATTCCTTTAAAACCTGTTTAAACACATTTTAATCTGTTTTTAATTATTTGTATTCTTTGTTGTTTTTATGTCTTTTACTCGTTTCGTTTATTCTTGTTTATGTAAAGCACTTTGAATTACCATTGCGTATGAAATGTGCTCTTTAAACAAACTTGCCTTGCTTAATCGAAAAACCTGCAAAAAAAATACACGTGTGGTTCTCATCTATCAGTCACCTGTAAGTCTCTGGAGCTGCTGTGCGCCTCTTTCTCCAGCTCTATACGGGCTCGCTTGTGACTAAGCTCCATCTGTTGTTTCTCTTGAGTGAGCTGAATCAGGCTGGTGTGGGAACGAACGAGCTCTGCAGCCTCCTCCAACTACCACACATAAAAACAAAACTCACATAATAAACTGAGATCACTAAGAGATTTCCATGAAAGTAAGGACCAAGATGGTGAAAGGAGACCAGGACTCACCTCCACTCTTTTAGTATAGAGCTTCTGAAGGTCACTTCTTCCATAGGCTGGCTCGGTTTCCAGCAAGGAACGTTCTGGGCATGATATTAAGCTCTTGAAAGATTTTAGCGTAGAGAAGATCGTGGTGTCATCCTCTATATCGTCCATTTTGACAAAAAACTCACAGGCTCCTATTAAAATTAAATAAAAAAAGACATACAAAGGCATTACTAATCATTCTTAGTGATCTATAGAAAAGACGTAATCCAAACAAATATAAAACAGCAAATTTATGTAAATAATGTAATTTTAACATATTATATAACATATATTCTGTATTCTTGCTATTAACTTTTGTAAAGTTGAATATTGAGATGTAGAATGAAGTACAATTTGGTCGCTTACATTTAACATGCTTTCTGTATGTAGTTCTGTACCAAAACTAAACATTATGTAACATGTTATAAATTATGTTAAGTTTTAAAAAACAGCACATCTGGAAATGTATGCTGAAGAATAGCAATTTATTTTACACATAAGAACAGCATATAAGAATATTATTAATTGTTATAATATACAAATAAATAATTTATGTTATCACAGGAGACTGATGGTTTAAAAGATGATAGTATACACACACATATAGGGACGGATTTAACCAATAAGCGAGTAAGTGGTCACTTAGGGGTCTAGGAAATCTGGGGGTCCCACAATAAATATCTAGAAGTAAAAATGTCACCTATAAACTATATAGAACATCTTTTTCCATCATGCTTTGTATCGTGAGAGTTAAACAAATACAATTTTTATGTAACTAAAAATTATTTGGCATACAATCAAATGTAATATCATTATAATAACATAAAAGTTATGTAATAATAATATTACAGAATAAAATATTCATCATGAAGCAGTCCAGCAGTCAAATTTATTAAAATAAATAAATAAATAAAATTATATGTATTTTTTTAGTTGAAAATTCATTTTACAAAATAAAAATATATTATTCAAAATGTAGAGATAGCATTAATTAAAAGGTAGAAAAGATTGAGTGATATAACAAACTGCAATAGAAAATAAAAATAAAATAATAATAGAAGGGTGCATTTCAGGACTTGGGCCCCATGGATGGAATTGCTTAGGGCCCAAAAACACTAAATCCACCCCTGCACACAAACAAACACACACAAATAAATAATGACTGAAAGAGGCATTATTTTCCTAGGCTACATGCATTGAAAATACCATAGCATAGTACTTCGCTACATACACTAGTATGAAATGTCTAAGTTAACAAATGATTATATTCTGACAATTAAACGACATGCTTCGAACATTCTTTAAAAAAAAATAGCACATACATTCAATTTTCATGTAACGTTAGCAGAAAACCAATACTATGAATACTTTTCGTCAAACGTATGACCTCTTAATAGATATTAAATGGATACCAAATTAAAACTTCTTTAAATATGTATTCATTAGTAAAACACTAAATATATATTTTATAACTTTAAAAGCACATCCGCTAACAGATCAGTGCGTTTAGTTAGCACGCATCCGGCTAACTTTGCTTCACTATTATTCCACACTAAACAGGTTTTTGTCACAGAATCGAACACGGCGCGAATGTAAACAATGTAACACACTTGTATTCTTCGTAAGTAACATGAGATTAAATCCTGTGCTTCACACTCACAATCGTTTCTCTCCTGTCGCTGAAACCTCTAGTAGTTTGAACTTGCTGCAGTTTTGTTTTCGTTGGTTGAGAAGCAGCGCGGGTTCACTCAACGACACAACAGCGCCATCTACCTCTGTGGGTGAGCGGAATAGATTTCTTTACGCTACATGGCAAGCCGAAATATCCATAAACACTCGTCCAAATTGCATTTTTTAGTTATAATGGGGTATAGACCATTTTGAGGGATGTAAACAATAACAATGGTCCTGACGTATTTCCTGCTTTACATTTTAAATTAAAATGTTAAATTTGAAGCTTCTGAAAATCCAGAAAGTTCCACATACTGATAAGTAATGTTGCGATAGCTGTTATAACATCAACTTATTATTGAATCACCTCTTGTAACAGATATGAAATAGTTTGACATCAAGCAGGAAATGTTCATGGGCCACTAAGATCACCACATTAAAATGGTCTAGTGTTTTTCTGATAAATTGATGAAAGGTTAACGTGACTATTTTCATTTTTATAAGGTTCCTTTTACATCACCAATGTTGTAATGTAATTAAAATGTATTTAGTTAAATAGACTGAAGCATTAGCTGTTGAGGTGTAAAACAAGTGTCATTTAAATGCAAACGCCATCAGGAACACCAAGTGAGCGCTGAAACTCATACAGTGATCATTTTCTTTCCATATTTTAAAGACATGGAATGGAATTTAATGCTGTGCTTCTTGTCCGGCCTGAGAACCACTTTATTTACTTATTTATTTACTTTTTTATTTTATTTTTAATATGTATTATGCTTTAAACAACAGATATACATGACAATAGAACAAACATAATGCCAGGTGACAGGAGGTAAATAATAATAACAGTACAAAAATAAAGAAATAAATAAATAAAACAAACACAAAAAACAGGAGTATAAACAATTAAATAAAATTCTTACAATTACATACAAGCATGAAAAATGTGAGAATAGGGCACAATGAACAGTTTTAACCTGCACTATTTCGAATAGTACAATATGTTTTTTTCAGTTCCTTATAAAACAAAGTAAAACAGGGTTTTGTTGGAAAATTTCTACTTATTAATATGAAACTTAATAAGCAAAATAAATAGATTAATAAAAACTTCATTATTCAGATTATCATAATTAAAATATCCAAAAATTACTTTTTCAAAATGCAAATAAAATTAAAGAGTACCTTTTTTTTTATAAAGACAGACGCACTATACCAAAGCTTTTTAACATAACCACAGTGCCAAAACATGTGGGATACAGTTTACAAATACAAAGAGCAAATACAGCAATTTTAAATTTACTGAGAAAATGTTAAACCAGATATAATCTATGAATTAGTTTAAAATCTATTTATTTTATCTTATTTGTAACTAAAAGTTTGTGAGGTAATGACCAAATACTTTCCCATCCTGGAATTCTTCCTATGTAATAGGAGCCAGGCTTGCAAACAACTTGGTTTTAAAATGAGAGTAAATAAATTACTCACGGTCAGTTCACCCAAGATGTGCATGACTTTTTGTTCTTTGTTCTTCAGTTGAACATTAAAGAAGATTTTTACCTGAATTCGAGATTCATAAAATGGCAGTGACATGTTACCGTAAGCATTGAACGCTAAACTGGCTTGCCACAATGCAGCACTTGGATTGAAATTTGAATTGGTCGCATTAATATCCACTAAAATAACAACGTGACCCATAAATAAGAAGGAAAAACAGGTTGTTCTTCATATTTATGAAGTTGTTTGTCTGCTGTCGGCAGATGTTGTACACGTGGAGGTCGCTCACTCTGACGTACAGCTCTGGCGCTCCAATACACTTCCGACAACACGGAAGATGTGACGTTGCACTGCTGAATGAATGAACTGATTGCCACTGAGTCTTCATAAAACTTCACACAGAGCAGATACTGATTTCTAAAGTTTGCAAATATCACAATGACTGGCTCTAACGTGGATTCGACAACGCTGTGTCTGTTTGACGTGGACGGGACTTTAACAGCAGCTCGTCAAGTGAGTGAATTAATGCGGAAGGAATTAGCTAGCACTGTTTACTAATCTCATATCTCCTAAGATATGACTCCAAACGATGATAATGATTGATTTACAATCGGTTATTTATGGACTGACAGCAACCTTTAAAAATGAAAGTGACGCAGAGTGACTGAAGTAACGTTAAATGAATGAAACTGAAAGATGACCTTTATTAACGTTATTTGTGTAAGAAGTCAATACGAGATTGGTTTTCAATACAGCTTTGCATTTTGCTCAGTACAATAATGTGTTTTTATTCTTCTTCTTTTTTTCTGATCAAAAATACATGTTTACCTTCATTTACAGAAGATACTGAATTAAGCTCTAATCATTCAGACATAAAATATTTATTGAAAACAGTAGCTCAAACCACAGTTGTACCTCCAGTATTAAGGGTCATTTTAAATCTTTATACATTGCCATTATTCAAAACACTAGTTTTACTAGTGTCAACAATGGAAATATTGACTATTAAAATTTAGTATGATCACTTATTCTTATATATATATTTCAAGTACAGTTAACAATCAGTATATTGTTTAATGTTTGCATATGTGTTAGGTCGAATGATGACAGAAGATCCTTTCACTCATATTTTGACTTTTTTTTCTCTGAAACAAAGTAGACATCTTATTTGCATTTTATATGCTTTCGGTGGATATGAAATCCCTTTTTTCAATGTAATTTTTATGCGGACACCAAAACCAGATTCCTCATTTTTGACCCATTATCATTATGTGACTCTTGATTGCAGTAATCAGATGGAAATCTGTCAATTATGAATTGGGAGTGTAGTTTTGTGGCTGTAAAACAAAAATAATCTAATCTTCTTTCTTGGCACATATTAAATGATCACTCCTGTTTATGGCTATTACAAATACCTCCTATTTTTAGCCTGCTTGTGGGGTGAAGATGTTATATATAAACAGAAGTTTAAAGATAGACATGAACTGACCTTTTAAACACACCCTGGTACTGTAAATAATGATTGAAACCTTGACTTTAAGTCGTCGTTCTTTAACACATAAATTTAGCATAAAAAGGCTGATACAGTTTTAATGTAGAAAATATTCCACGTCTAGAGATCACACCTTAAAAATGAAAAGCACCTCAAAGTTTGGATATTTTTTTTAGAAAGTGGATTAAAATAAGAAATAGTTTTAATGTAAAATAATGTAAAGTCTTCTTGAGGCACATTTGGACATTAAAAAGGAAGTCTGTAAGGTTTGCAAGCATTTTAAAATGATAATGATCTCTTTCAAAGTGACACAGGATGATTAGTTGTCACATCTTTTACTCCAGTTTATATTAGATTACTTTCGGTTAGTTTCAACTTTATTGTCATTACACATGTACAAGGCAACAAAATGCAGTTTGTCTTACCAGGAGTGCAATAGCAGCAAGTGCAAGATATAGGTAAAAGTTAAAAGTGCAATTATAGAAAACTATGAGTAATATTTACAGATGGTGTACTATAAACATAATATACAGTACAAGCCATATTAACTAGAATCAGATATTTACAAATAGATGAATGTAGGTTGCTATTAATAATCAGGTATATGCAAATATCCATGATCATAATATATGAGTTGTTTTTAAAACCTCCAGGTACATTTATTATTATTATTATTATTATTATTACAATTATTATTATGCAGTGGTGCCTGCAGACGTACGGCTGTACGCATTGTGTGTACCTACCATGAGAGGGCGCGAACTAATGCAGCTTTATTTATTTTTTTGCATAATTTAAATTGATTATTAGCAGCATACACAACGATATAGACAAAGCAATAAAGAATGAGAATAAATAAATGTGTGTGTTTGTGTTAAAGAGTGTATGTATTTGAGTGGTGGGAGATGGGTAACGAAATCTATTGACTTTAGTTTTGCTGGTGGTTTTTCCACACCCTACAATTCAGAAGCTATTGTTTAAAACAAGGGTCAAAATGAGTAAACTCTCTTTAAAACAGCTAAAACTAATTGAGACATTTGCTAAAAGGCCTAAAAATAATAAGACGAATATTGCTTTCCCACACGGGTGAAGACCGCAGTCTCATCAGCACTTTTAGGCCCAGCCCGTGTCTCATTTAACAGAGAATTATGATCCAGCTGCACAGCCTCCTCGCTTGGAACCGCTATACCATTCAAGGTGTTTTGAACAATTTTAGAAACAAGGGATGATGGGGCGGGGTGGGGAAGGATATGTGTGTACCTTTAATTAAAATCCTGCAGGCGCCCCTGCTATAATGTAATTTCTTTATAGGTGCATACCTTTAATCGTTACTCAAGAAAATCTTTTTTTTTGGCCTAGTAACAAATATTTAACACTCTTTGAGATATTAAATGTTACCTACAGTCAACCTACAATATATTCGTATCACTCAAGGAAGATGTAGTGGTGTTTTATAATTAATAACAAAACAGAATGAAGTAGTTACCCCCTTGTGTTTTTATCTTCAGAAAGCCACAGCAGACATGCATGAGTTTCTGACTGAACTGAAACAGCGTGTGAGAGTTGGAGTGGTTGGAGGATCAGATCTGGACAAAATCAAAGAGCAGCTTGGAGATGATGGTGTGTATAATGAATACCAAATAGCACAAACCGCTCAGTGTATTTACAGTCTCTGTGTTGATGTCTTTCCAGTGATTGACAGAGTGGATTACGTGTTTGCCGAGAACGGTTTGGTTGCGTACAGGTTTGGGCAGCTTCACTCTGTGCAGGTAATTGTAATTCCCTCTTTATCGTTTGATACGTCCAACAACTGTTTCTCATACTGTCCCGCAAATGATTATTGATTTCAGAATATTCAGGCGTACCTAGGAGAAGACATTTTACAGGAGTTCATCAATTTCTGCCTCAATTACCTTTCGAAGATTAAACTTCCCAAAAAACGGTAAGGTTGACACAGTTTGACGTCTGTGTATTTTTATCGCTTCATATACATCAATATATTTGATAAGGTTGAGATATACACACGCAAACACAATTAATATGTTCTACAGGATGCTTCACAATAATATATTTGAGCATAACCAATAGATTAGTCACTACCAAAGCCAAACCTGGAACTAATCTAACAAAAAAACTTAACATCAGTCTAAAAATTTGCACACCCATATTAATATGTTGAGGAAAAATATTAAATAAAAATTTATCAACAAGATAAATCAAGTGAAATATAAAAAAATATGACATTTTAGTTACAAATCTTGTCATTTGAATTTTGGCAATACTAAATGTAGTAACTTTCTGACTAAATTGGTGACTAAATTCTAATTTTACTGGATGTAGCTGCTTAATAAAACGGTTTTGCTTAAATGGACTTCAAATTATTGTCTATTTTAACTGAAAAATTAATAAAAATATTCATTTTCAAAATGGGGTGTACTCATTTATGCTGAGTGAGCACTGTAAATTACTTTTATTCAATATTTCAAATGCATTACAATTAAAAGAGTTAACTTTTTTATTGAAATATACATATATGAGGGGGTATGGTGGCCCCAGCTGGGCCAGTTGGCATTTTTGTTTGCCATTTGCATGTTGTCCCCGTGTTCGTGTGGGTTTCCTCAAGGTGAAACTAAATTGTCCATAGTGTATTATTGCTTGAGTGTTTCCCAGTACTGGGTTGCATCTGTAAGGATATCCACTGCTTAAACAGGCTTAAGCCAAAGGAAAATGAAAAAATGAATAAAATGTACAGTATATCTGTTCAATTTTCATGTTCACCATTTCTTTGATGAAATGTTTTGATCAAATTCAAAACATCATTTAGATTTGCTATTAATTTATTACAACAAATATGTTTTTAATAAATAAATTAACCACAATATTTATTGTATTGTAACTTTTCAGAGGCACATTTATTGAATTCCGTAACGGAATGCTGAATGTCTCTCCAATCGGTCGCAGCTGCAGCCAACAAGAAAGAATCGAATTCTTTGAACTCGATAAGGTCATTTTTTTACACATTTATCAACACACGGTGCCATTATCTTCTTAAAGGTTGATTAAATGGGTGTTCTTTTTATGCAGAAGGAGAAAATCCGAGAAACGTTTGTCTCTGTTTTAAAAGAAGAGTTTGCTGGGAAGGGACTAGCTTTCTCCATCGGTAAGAAACGTGTTAATGAGAATGTGTCGTCAAATTCTTGTGCTAAATAAGCTGACGAGAGTTGCACTGAATTCATTTTGCATAACTTCATTCTTACACTGAATTACAGAGGGTGTTTTCTGTAAATCATGGTAAAAATATGATTCATTATTTCACATTTAATGGATAGGAAAAAAATTAAAGCTGTTTTAATTGCACGTCATGATTTAGCCAAGGATGGTGCGATCCTGGATTAACATCTATGTTGATCCTGGAACATCATTTTTATTCGAAGATGTGATCCATACCTATTCCCTACCCCTAAACCCAACCATAACTGTAAATTATTTCCAAAATCAGAGGATAACACTCATCTAGAAGTGCATAAACCTAACCGTAAGCCTAAACTTAAATGCTAAACGTATCTCTTAAATCTGACTGGCTGATTGTAATGTAGTTCCAGGATCCTACTTGGTGAAATCAGGTTGGCGGTATTAATTTCTTCTTGAAATGATGCTCGTCTTTGAATCGTCTATGATTTTTTTTTCCCCTGCAGGTGGGCAGATCAGTTTTGATGTGTTTCCAGAAGGCTGGGATAAGCGCTACTGTTTGGGAATTGTGGAGAAAGACTCCTATCAGCACATCCATTTCTTTGGAGACAAAACAATGCCCGTGAGTCCCAGAACTGAGATGCAGTTACAGCTAATTTTAGTATTCATGCACACACTGTATGAATCAGCATAAAATCAAAATTGACATTTTATTTTTCTAGCACATCTTTATACTTGGCGCCACGGTGGCCGAGTGGTTAGCACGTTCGCCTCACAGCAAGAAGGTCGCTGGTTCGATCCCCGGCTGGGCCAGTTGGCATTTCTGTGTGGAGTTTGCATGTTCTCCCCGTGGTTGCGTGGGTTTCCTCCGGGTGCTCCGGTTTCCCCCACAGTCCAAAGACATGCGGTACAGGTGAATTGGGTAAGCTAAATTGTCCGTAGTGTATGTGTGTGAATGAGACTGTATGGATGTGTTTCCCAGAGATGGGTTGTGGCTGGAAGGGCTGCCGCTGCGTAAAACAAATGCTGGATAAGTTGGCGGTTCATTCCGCTGAGGCGACCCCGGATTAATAAAGGGACTAAGCCGAAAAGAAAATGAATGAATCTTTATACTTGAGGTGAACAATTTAATCCACCAAAACCTTTTCATTTTGATAATGTTTAATCAAAACAGAATCATTTGCTTCCATTCCTTCTCATTCATTCATTCGTTACTGTTTTCAATGAAAATTCATCCCTTTATTAACCCGGGGTCGCCACAGCAGAATGAACCGCCAACTTATCCAGCATTTGTTTTACGCAGCGGATCCCTTCCAGCCGCAATCCATCTCTGGGAAACATCCATACACACACATTCACACTCGTACACTGCGGACAATTTAGCTTACCTAATTCACCTGTACCTTACCTAATTCACCTGTATATCTTTGGCCTGTGGGGGGAAACCGGAAGACCCGGAGGAACCCCACGCAAACACAGGGAGAACATGCAAACTCCACACAGAAATGCCAACTGACCCAGCCGAGGCTCGAACCAGCGACCTTCTTGCTGTGAGGCGACAGCACTACCTACTGCGCCACCGTGTCACCCCATTCCTCCTCTCTTGACAAAAATTGAGCAGAATATGTTTAGCCACGCCCCTCCAACCACTACTTTACTGCAAAAGATGAGAGGAGGAGCATAAAACCCCGCCCCTACTCAATATTCAGTTTCAGTTGTAAATACGTCATCATACTGAAGCAAAAATCTGTATCAATTTCTAGTTCACGCAAGCTCGAAGCAGTTTTATGATACTTTTAACCCTATTACATATATTTCTTCCAAACAGGGAGGAAATGACTACGAAATCTTTGTAGACCCCAGAACAATCGGCCATGAGGTCAAATCTCCCGAAGACACACAGAAGATCTGCAAGGATCTCTTTTTCAGCTGAGGAAAAACCCCAAACACAACCTCTGCTATTCAGAATGAAGTATACAGAAGAAGACTACAGTGTCCAGGAGCTGTAAAACTATGAAGTCTCACTCTTGACTTTATTGTCTTTGTGTATGCACATGATTGTACCTCATGACAGGTGCTTATGATAAATCTGGATTAATGTGTACAGTATGTGTTCATTTTTATAGGTAATGGAATGCATTACTTACGGGTTTAAGGATCTTTGTGGGTGCTAGAGTTATTATGTCTGAGCTCCTGTGCCTTAAACACATCAGTACTGGATATTATAAGATATTCTATTGATATTAAACACATTATGGTCCAAATGAAAGGGGAGATCTTTTTTTGGTTAAGGCCCTGTTTGCATTGAAAGTAAGATGTGCTTTGGTTTGTCACAAGTAGATGAGGCAGACATGTTCATTTACTCCTGGTGTTTTAATATTAATCTCTATTGTCTAGGTTTTATGAATAGGCTTTTTCTGATTTTTCGATATAATTTTACAAAGTAAGCTTGTGCAATTGACACACTATTTGTGTTAGAATCACAACTATAATTTCTGCTCCTTCAACCGGTGAGAACACTGTTCGGGTTTGTTTAAATGTTTTGTTTTTTACACTTTGCAGAAGTGCGCTCGTTTTTGCGATTTTTATTTTATTTTATTTTATTTTTTTAGAACTTCGAATTCAGTCGCCGATTAAAGAAATGACTAGAAATAATACACAGCAGAAAATGGTCAAACTACTCACCCTACAAACAAGTGTTTGCATGACTATACAGACAAAGTAGAATAATATAAGAAAACATCAGTTTGCAACATCAAGCAGCAGAACGAGCTGTTTTTAATGTCTAAAAATGAATGAAAGTGAATGAGACCGGAAGTCTTGAGACAAAAAGACTCAAATGGCTGCGCCCGCTCATATGCGGAGAATAAGGTCAATATGGCAACCGTTCATCAGCAACCCAACTGGTAACCAGTTGGTGCAAAATGAAAATAAAAATGAAATCTGGTTTAAAATAGGTGTAAACAAGTGCCAAAAAGAATTATTTTCTAAACATTTTGTAAAACTTTTTACATCAAACCAATTATATCTGGCAGCCATGCTTCAGCAACCCAACCAGTAGGTGCAAAATGAAACCCTGATAAGGGTTTACACTACTAAATGAATCCAGTTTGAATTCATTTTTGTGTTTAGTATTGTCCACTTGTGTTCAGATTGACAAAAATGAATCTGGTGTAAACGAGACCTAAAATAGGATGATTTTCTAAAAACTTTTTTACAATCATATCTGGCACCCATGCTTCAGCAATCTAACTGGTAAACAGTAGGTGCAAAGTGGAAACCAAAAACGTTTTTACACTATTAAATTAATCCAGTTTGAATTCATTTTTACATTTACACCTGCGTTTAGTACTGTCCACTTTTTCAGATTGACAAAAATGAATGGTGTAAACAAGACCTAAAATAGGACTATCTAAAAAAAAAAAAAAAAAAAAGTACTTTTTTTACGTTTAAAGCAGGGATGTCAAACTCAATTCCTGAATAGCCGCAGCCCTGCACAGTTTAGTTCCAACCCTGCTTCAACACACTTACTGGCAGGTTTCAAACAAGCCTGAAGGACACAATTAGTTTGATCAGGTGTGTTGAATTAGGGTTAGAACTAAACTGTGCAGGGCTACAGTCCTCCAGGAATTGAGTTTGACATCCCTGCTTTACACCAATCATATCTGGCAACCATGCTTCAGCAACCCAATTGGTTACCAGTAGGTGCAAAGTGGAAACTTAATAAGTGTTAACACTACTAAATGAATCCAGTTTAAGTATTTTTTTTTACATTTACACCTGCGTTTGGTATTGTTCACTTGTGTACAGATTGACAAAATGAACCTGGTGTAAGATAAATGTAAACAAGACCTAAAAAATTTCTAAAAATTGTTACTTTTTTTGTTTCAGGAGAAAATGTGATTTTGGTTTATACTAATTTTACAACTAAATCTAATGGTGAGGGTGCAACAATCCAGGTTTATTTCCAATAGAGGGAATAAAACATCAGGTCAAAGGACTTATATAAGGATTAAAAGATCTGTTCTACTGGGATTTATCCATGTTTGCTTTAATTGAACTGAATTAATAGTTAAATTGACGGTTGGCAGTGTAAATCCACCTGCTGCAGTGGAATAAGTGAATGCTAGAGCTGTTTAATAAATCTATAATCTGATGAGAACGATGCATTGTGCTGTTTTAGAACATGATGTACATATTTGAGTGTATTTTAAAGTTCTGAGAAAAGCTGCTGAACATTTTGAAAGGTTTTGTTTTTATTAGCAAGAAATTTGAAAAAAGAACAATTCTCAATGTTTGTAATAAACTACTTACATGTAATTATTAGTTCAAGAAACAAAAGTGTTTACTAAACAGTGTTTTTCAGTAATGTAACTAATTCATCTTGGATAAAAAAGAGAAAGAATATTTTCACTTTGAGGAATTGTAAAAAAAATTTTTTTTAAATGCTTCTGAAACTGTATATTAAATGTCCACAAATGTCGCATTTTTCCAAAAATATATTTCATGGTTTGTACAATATTACTGTTTAAAAGGTATCACTGCGTTTTAGCTGAAAAAAAAAAAACACTTAAACTTTTCGTTTTACTTCATCTGTACAAGCACTTAAAGTCCATATCAAACCTAAAAATATTATACAATATACATGAGAGTTCAAATGTTTGGGATTTTTGTAATGTTTTGAAAAGAAGCCTATTCTGCTCACCAAGCCTGCATTATTTGACCCAAAATACAGTTAAAACTGTCAAATGATTTAATAATATAACATGCATATGTTTTAATAATATAGAATGGAGTTTCACACACCAACAGTATATTTTGGATGTCTCCCTTATCTGACCCATTCATTTCAGGGTTTGAAGTCTCTTCTAATGTTCTAATGAGTTGATTTGATTGGGAAGAGGTTGAAAATGTGTTCCTTCAGGAACAGGGTTGGGAAATACTGGTTTAAAATGTGTTCCTATGCGTCAAAGCTGAATTTCCAGCATCATTACTTCAGCCTTCAGAAATCATTCTAAAATGATAAATTGCTCTTCTATTATGATCAATTCTTGTTAATGCTCATTAATATATATAATCATTAATATATATTTTTAAGAATCATTGTTGAAAATATATTGTGGAAATTAACAAATTAACTTTTTAGAATCTTTGATGAAAACCAAGTCAATAATTACAGCATTTATTTGAAACTGTGAACTCTGCTATATTACAATTTCCACAAAAACAGGAAACAGCCCAACAGCTGTCATTACTGATAATGGCAATAATAATAATAATAATAATAATAATTATTATTATTATTATTATTATTGTTCCTTGAGCATCAAATTCTAAATCATAAAAACAGGAAACAGCCCAGAAGCTTTCATTACGGATAATGGCAATAATATTATAAATAATAATAAATATAATAATAATAATAATAATAATAATAATAATAATAATAATAATAATTGTTTCTTGAGCATCAAATCGCAAACTACAAAAAACAGGAAACAGCCCCAACAGCTTTCATCACTGATAATGGCAATAATAATAATAATAATAATAATAATAAT
>CAIGQQ010038154.1:10709016-10727450 GCA_903798035.1 Danio albolineatus
ATAATAATAATAATAATAATAATAATAATAATAATAATAATAATAATTGTTCCTTGAGCATCAAATTCTAAATCATAAAAAAAGGGAAACAGCCCAACAGCTTTCATTACAGATAATGGCAATAATAATAATAATAAAAATAATAATAATAATAATAATTGTTCCTTGAGCATCAAGTCTAATATCATGAAAAAGGAAACAGCCCAACAGCTTTCATTACTGATAATGGCAATAATATTATTAATAATAATAATAATAATAATAATAATAATAATAATATTTTTTCTTGAGCATCAAATGATTAATTAGGATGATTTCTGAAGGCTTAAGTGACACTGAAGACTTAAGCAGCAGTGCTCAAAAATCAGCTTTAAATTACATTTAATTATTTAATATTATTATATTTTACAATTTCTATCTATATTAAATCAAACAAATGCAGCCTTAACGAGCAGATTATCCTTCTCTCAAGAAAACATTTGTACATCCCGCTTATAATATGACCAAACCAAACATGTGACGACAACATCATTTCAAACCTCATGAACAAAAGTCCAGCAGTCGGTGTGGGACGTCCTGCTCAGCGTATGGGCCGGTAGGGGAAGGCGATGGTGGTGGGGTGGAAGGCGTGTGGAGAGAGGGCCGGGTGTGTGGCGTGGGCTGTCAGCGGGCGGTGCGGAGTGAGAGCAGGGTGTGTGGGGTGGGCTGTCAGGACAGGGTGAGGGCTGTGAGGGGAGGACAGGTTGGACTGGTGTGGGCTGTGGGGGGACAGAGGAGACGGGCGACCCGGGTGAATGTGAGGGTACATGTTGGGCTGGAAGGGGGAGCTGTGAGGAGGAGGCTGAACCACTGGCCCGGACATTACAAGCTGTAAGAGACTGAAACACAAAAACACAGAGTTACTACATTGATAGGATGGGTTTGTGAAAGGTTGCTGATCAATTACTATACATATTGTACAAAATAAATATATTAACTTTAAAATATAAAGTACCATTCAAATTTTTTGGAGTTGGTACTTTAATACTTTTATACAGCAACAAAAGATTAATCTAATCTAAAGTGACCAAAGACTTACACTGTCAGAGAACAACTTCTGATTTTAATGAACGTACTATTTCAATAAATTTGATTTTATTATTATTATTATTATTTAAAAAGTTAAAGTTTAAAGGTTAATTTTACCATCATTACTAACTACAATTATACTATTATTACATTCAAAATAGATAAACTACAAAGAAAAAAACAGCTCATTTTAAAATATAATTAAATGCTGATATTTTCATTTTATTAATTACATTATTATATTTTATTTAATAAAAAACTATAACAATTTTTTTTTTATTAAATTCCTCATTTTATTCATATTTCAAAGATTTTTAATAACGTTTCACAATATTTGTTACTGTTTTCAATCAAAAAATTCTTTAAAAATTAAATATTTATAAAAATATATCACAAAAATGTATCTAATTTAAATATCTATATATATATTTTTCATCATCATACTGGAGAAAGTCTTAATTTATTTTATTTCGGCTAGAACAAAAGCAATTTAAATTTTTTAAAGACCATTTTAAGGTCAATATTATTAGCCACTTTAAGCTAATTTGTTTCCCGATAGTCTACGGAACAAACCATCGTTATACAATAACTTGCCTAATTACCCTGACCTGCCTAGTTAACCTATTTAACCTAGTTAAGCCTTTAACTGTCTCGAAAAATATGTAGTAAAATATTATTTACTGTCATCCTGGCAAAGATAAAATAAATCAGTTATTAGAAATGAGTTATTAAAACTATTATGAATTGAATTTTACATATTTTTTAAGAGTTACATTTCTCTTGAACTGTAATAACATTTCGAAATATTTGTATTCGTAATCAAATAAATAAATACATGATGGAAACTTGACAAGCATCAATTGTTGCATCTTAATTAATATATACTAACAGTTAACATATTTTATTTACACATATGCTAATATTCATAAAAACATACTCATTTATTTCTTGTTTAAATTTAAACAGGCTAACTGTTCCAGCAGGCATATCATTTTAATCTTCAAATCATCCGTGACTTACTTGTTGTGAGGCAGTCTGGAACACAAAGCCCGTAGATCCTCTGAGGAGTAAACAACATGACAGGAAATGACATCACTGAAAAGCTGCTTTTATCATAGGAAACCTAAACTGGCGGTTATGAACTAAACTGTACCTCTGGCGCAGAGAAGAGCTCCGGTTGCCATGGCGACCTGAAGAGCCTGTGCCAGCCTGTCCAGAGCCAGCTGAATGTGACTGGCATCGACGAGCGGCGCGAGCTTCTCACACAGACGGCTGACCTCCTCGATCAGACTGGCTACAGACTCCACGGGAAGAACAGTCAGACGACAAAACATATTCTTCTCTGTCAGGTGCACCTGCAGGAGTTCAAAACACACACACAGATTAGTATCGTGAATCGTATCGAATTGTTACATCCCTACTGTATACTGTATGCTAACCATGAAACAAATGTATTATGACCTTAAATGGTTATAATTAAGCTCCACAAAACAGTTCTTGGTGAAGCAAAATACACCACCTGAAGCATAAGAAAGACTTGAAGAACGCTCAGGTGTAGTTTGGAGTAGAGCTCTTCGTACGTCGTCCCCTTTTCCCCTTCTCCATGGCCATTGGTCAAAGCTGACTTCCGGCCTCTGTGATAAGCTAACGGAGCTTTGACACACCAGCGCAGCAAACCCAGAAGAGGAGTGATCTCGAGACAACCCAATGGCAGGCTGGAATTGAGTGGTGTGTTGATGAGGGTGAGCAGAAGAAGTCTGGGATCCTCTGTGATCCAACCAACCAGCATCTCCAAGAGCGCAGGGGGCGGAGTCAACTCATCTACAAGCCAGAGTTTTACACATACAGGTGAAATCATAATCATTAGCCCTTCTATGAATTTTGTTTTCTTTTTCAAATATTTCCCAAATGATTTTTAACAGAGCACGCAAATTTTCACAGTATTTCCTATAATATTTTTTCTTCTGGAGAAAGTTGTAATTGATTTATTTCAACTAAAATAAAAGCAGTTTAATTTTTTTTTTTAAACAATTTTAAGGTCAAAATGATTAGCCCCTTTATGCAATATTTTTTCCCGATATTCTACAGAACAAACCATCATTATACAACGATTTGCCTAATTACCCTAACCTGCCTAGTTAATCTACTGTAGTTAAACCTTTAAATGTCACTATAAGTTGAATACTAGTGTCTTAAAAATATCTAGTAAAATATTATTTACTGTCATCATGGCAAAGATAAAATAAATCAGTGATTAGAGATGAGTTATTAAAACTGTTATGTTTAGAAATGTGTTGAGAAAATCTTCTCACCATTAAACAGAAATTAAGGGGAAAATACAGGAGGGCTAATAATTCTGACTTCAACTGTAAATGATTATAGTAAATACAGAAAACTTTACCATTTTACAATAAGGTTCCAACAGTCAATAGTAGTTTATGTATTAACCAACATGAACAAATAATCAACAGCAAATGTATAACAGTATTTATTGATCTTTGATAAATTTAGGTAATGAAAACTAAGTTGTATAATAGTTGGTTCTTAATTATAAACTAATTTTAACAAGTAGAACTTTGGATTTAATAAAGCATTAGTAAACACTATTTACATTATTTTATGTTAGTAAATAAATTAAAGGTATAGTACCATAGGATTACTCCTACTAGTATTTCACTGCATACAATTTTTTTCTTACTGAAATTTTAGGAAATAATATTCTAAAATGAAGTGAGTTTTTCCTTAAAACAAGTAAAATAATCTTCAAACGGGGACAGCAAAATACTTTTGTTTTTCATTTTGACAAACAATTATTTTGCTTACACCATTGGCAGATTATTTTGGTTGTTTTAAGGACAAATCCACTTTATTTTGGCATATAATTTCTTAAAACAAGACAATCTTTTTGTTTGTTTAGAAAATGTTTTGATTTCTTGATTTAAAAATATCTAGAGATTTGGACCAGAAACAAGATAAACAATCTAAGTAAGAAAAACATTTTTTTTGCAGTGTTTATATTTACTCCGTTGTAATTATTTTCCTGTCAATGGCTGCTTTTTTCCCCAACATTGTTAAGAAATATGAAGGTAATTTTCCTTTTTGGGTGAACTATCCCCTTATCTCTAACTAATGAAACCTTATTTTAAAGTGTGACCAATATGATGACAAGAACTTAATGAAAACATTTTATTTCTAAGGAAATCATAAAAAATATTATCATTTAAATTAGCAATGTGACAGGAGTTAAAGTGCTTAAAGTGTGACATTGTGTTCATACAACAGTTCAATGCCAAATGTGTGCAAATAAAGAATAAAATCATCGAACAGAGTGTCTTAAAAACACATTTTTTTGAGGAATTACTGCATTCTGCTACAGATTCAGGTTATATATTGTTTGTTTAAATGGGCCAAATTTCATAAAAATCACTTTAGAACTAGCAACAAAGGAAGGAATGAAGCATTACATATCTATATATAATGTCTAAATGATGACCAAACAAAAGATCTTGCTCATCAATAATAGAAGATTTATAACCTAGAGAACAGTTTTTCATAAATTGTGACAAAAAGGACACATGGTACCTGAGGAGAAGTCATAGAGCGCCGTGATTGCAGTGATGAGCTGGCAGCAGAAGCGAGGGCTGGCTGAACAGATGTTTTGTAGGGTAGAGATGGCACAGGGCACCAGCGTGCAGTAATCCTCCATCAACACCTGTGCCAAACGCACACACCACGCAGAGTGTGTGCGCTACACAAAAAAACACATAGGAAATCCTTTAGAAAAATGGATTTCATGACGAGCAAGCACATTTTCCTCCAAAATTTCAATAATGTAATGTAATCTTCCATAGGAATCTACAAAACTATGAAGGGTGAATCTGACTAATTCTTTTTAACCTTCCCTGAGGAGCTATTCATTCATACTACAAATGTCATACGCATAATGTCAGTCTCATCACACACCTGTAGCCAGACGGCTGCACACTCTAGTATGGGCACACGACACACAGCTATGGCCATAGAAACCAGCTTCCCCAGCATGGCCATGCGGCTCTCATCAGCCTTGTTGCCTTGCAGTGTGAAGAGCGCTGAGAAAATGACCTGTCGGATGGCGTCTTTGCTCTGCTCCTGGAAGTAACTGCACATGATCTCCAGCAGCTGCAGCTCTTGAACGCAGCTCATCCTCTGAGTCAAACACAACACACAGCTCACTTCAATCAATTTCCACTCATTTCGTTACTGTTTTTAGCACTGAATTTACATGGTAATACAACAAGATGATCAAGTTTTGCTTTGGCTCAAAAGTCACACCATTATGTACTTACACATCCTTCTGTTAAATTGTTTAGCCTTTCTAAAATAATGATTTGGTGATTTAAAGCATTTGACACTTCATTCAGACACAGATTACCACCTGACCCATACTGGCTGGGAATGATTTGATGCACTGCAGATATCATATTCATTCTTTTAATCAGGAGCAATTATTATTTGCTTGCACACTTACCTTGATATGTTTGAGAAAATAAAAAAATAAGCACCTGTTTACATAGTAAACATGATACATTTACTTATGCACGCACACACTTTAATTTGCTGTTTTACTACATAGAATTCCATATAGAAGACAGATTTTTTTCTTTCTTTTTTTTGCACAGGGCTATCTAAAATTATTTAGATATATATCATTAACAATTCATGTTGGCAAAGTGTATTTACTGTGTTGCTTTCACATATAAAAAATTGCACTTCTTCAACTTTGTGTTTTTGTTTATTTAAAATGAATTTTCATCTTATTCCAACGTAGTTTAGGACTGCTATTTAAAATCTTAACCTTATTCTATTTGCTCATCTGTATTTTTCAAATTCTATCAATTTGTCTGTAAAGTCTTTCAGTTTATTATGTTAATTAATGTGGGAGGGTGCTTCTGTGAGGTATTTTTGTTAAGAAAATGTTCTTGTTTTAATTATGTGTTTCTTTTTAAGGAATTAGGTTTATTTAGATAAAAAAAAGAAAAAAAATTGACAAACGTGGGTTCCGTGACCAAACAGACTGAGATCTAGCATAGGAACTTATTTTGTAATTTGTCGGCAGTCTGATTAGCCATCAGCCTGAAAGCCTAAACACTTTGTTTCTTTTGTTTAAATAAATGCATGATCTATTAAAAAGAAAGTTCATCAATAAATAAATAAAAAGTATTTAACCATTAACTGACTCTTCACTTGTTCCAAA
This sequence comes from Danio albolineatus, assembly GCA_903798035.1. Lineage (NCBI taxonomy): Eukaryota > Metazoa > Chordata > Actinopteri > Cypriniformes > Danionidae > Danio > Danio albolineatus. The sequence goes on from CAIGQQ010038154.1 coordinate 10,715,318, forward strand.
CCTGTTTAATTTTCTTTCTCCTGTTCAACTAAAAAAAGAGATATGTTGTAAACTGGTAAGCACTGACTTCCATGGTATTTGTTTTTCCTACTACGGATGTCAATGTTTACCAGCTCCAACAATGTTCAGAATATCTTCTTTTGTGTGTAACAAAAAAAAGAACACATAAGGGTCAGAGGACCTCTGATTTAGTGTATGAATATTTCTGATTTGCCATGAGCATGAAAGTCAACTAAAAAGCAGTGCAGAACATGTCCAACATTAAACATTTTGCTTTTTTTGTTTAAATACGGTCATGATCTATTAAAAAGACAGTTTACCAAAAAATCTAAATTCTAACTTGTTCCAAACCTGTTTGAGTTTCTTTTTTCTGACTAAAAAAGATAATATGTGTTGGGAAAATGTTGGAAACCTGTAAGTACTGAATTCCAGAGTATTTGTCTTTTCTATTTTCTATCGACCACTTTATTAGGTACACCTTACTACTGTGGTACTGGGTTGGACCCCCATTTGCTATCAGAATTGTCTTAATCATCCATAGCATAGATTCAACAAGGTACTGCAAATATTCCTCAGAGATTCCTCACTTAAATCACCTTTCTTACCCATTCTGATGCTCGGTTTGAACTGCAGCAGATCGTCTTGATCATGTCTACATGCCTAAATGCATTGAGTAGCTGCCATGTGATTGGCTGATTAGAAATCTGTGTTTAACAAGCAGTTGGAGAGGTGTACCTAATAAAGTGGCCGGTGAGTGTATATGTCAATGTTTACCAGCACCAACATTCTTCAGAATATCTTCTTTTTTTGAGTTCAACAAAAGAAAGAAACTCATAAAGGTTTGAAACCATTTGAAGGTGATATGTTTGTGGGGTGAAATATCCCTTTAAAGCGCACCTTCTTTTTTAATATTTTAGCATGTTTACACTTGCACCTTCTGCCGTCCTCACCTTGGGTTGAATGTTTCTGTCTTTAGAGACATGAAAGATGAACTCCTCCACCAGCTCCACTGTGCTCTTCTCTAGTCCAGGCAGTGGTCCAGCGGAGCTCTGCAGAGCACTGCCCAGCGAGATGTCCAGATGATACAAAACCTCTTTAGCGGCGCTCAGCGGATCTCGCCGCAGCAATGCATGCCGAAAATCACTCATCTCTGCTGTGGAGAAGAAACTACAGCTTCAGAACATATGAAAGCATCTGTAAAAACAAGAAATACAAAAGATGAGTCAGTCAGTAACACATAAAAAAAAACTAATTGTATTCATTCATTCAATTTCTTTTCGGCTTAGTCCCTTTATTAATCCGGGGTCGTCACAGCGGAATGAACTGCCAACTTATGCAGCATATGTTTTATGCAGCGGATGCCCTTCCAGCTGCAACCCATCTCTGGAAAACATCCATACATACTCATGTATGGATCCATACATACTCATACACTATGGACAATTTATACTCAATTCACCTGTACCACATGTCTTTGGACTTGTGGGGAAACCGGAGCACCCGGAGTAAACCCTCGCGACCACGGGGAGAACATGCAAACTCCACTCAGAAATGCCAACTGACCCAGCCGAGGCTCGAACCAGTGGCCTTCTTGCTGTGAGGCGAACGTGCTACTCACTACGGCCCTATTTCAAATAAATAATGTGAAAATGTTATAATATGATTGAAATGAGGTTTCACCATCATTCGACATAAGAGAAGTAATTATGTAAAAATTAAAACATACTTATGACTTACATACTTAAAAAAAATACATATTACACCAACTGGTTACACATCTTAAATGATTAAAAATGATAACAAATATGTAAAAACCTGAATTTGAAGGGTTGGGTCAAAGTTACAGCATAAGTAGTAGAAATGACTATTAGTATTTTAGTCATCAGATTTTCATTATTTTTCTATATTAGTTTGACAGGATTTCAAGAATTGTGAATTATTGTTAAACGGAATGACATTTAAGTGGTTGTTTTTAGTAAACTAAGGCTAAACTGAATTATAAGAATATTTATCATAAATTTAAACAGGACATATCCAAGTGTTATGACTTCGGACATTCATCATTGACGTTGAAATATAAAACAAAAGCTAAGTGTACCACAATATTTAATATAACTGTAGTAAACCATGCTAAATTGACTGTATTAAATTCCCTCTTATTGAATAATGCATAACAAGGACAGCAGATAAGCCACAATAAGCGCTCTTTCTCTCCTCTTTGGTGACACACGTTGCTCAAAAGCGATGCTCTTTCCATAACGCCAGCACCTCATATGTTTGCTTCGTTCACATTACACGCATATCCGTAATTAGAATCCCCTTACCTGTGTTAACAATTAGACTCGTTACATTAGTTTGCTTCAATCTGCAAAAGCATATCGCTCATAACTGACAATGTGAAAGTTGTTCCTCGCAAAATAACTACGGAACGCAATAAAGGACATCTGTGGGCTCGCTTGAGCGAAGAAAAGAACGATTGATCAGCGCCTCCTGTGTTCTGGGGATAACAGTACAACAACAACAACAACAAACAACAACAACAAAACTTCTGTTTGAAGCCACCATTTGCTTGAAAATCAATGTCAAATCATGCTCGTGAAGAGCTCAAGCACACAGAATTAAGGGTCAAACGATGCGCACACAGATCAGCACTCAATTTTTTTCTGTGTGAAATGAACCAATTACTGTATACTGCTCTTACTCAATGGAAATTTAACTAGCAGGGGCATAGTGGATGTTTTAATAGTGGGAGGACAGCTGTATGAGATCCAAAAGTTTATGTTAATCACATGTTTCTAAATGGTCTGTCTCTAAAAAAGAGGGGGACGTACTGTATCCTCCTGGTTGCTACCCCCCTGTCAACTATTCATTTCTTAGTCCCTTTATTAATCTGGGGTCACCACAGCGCAATGAACCGCCAGCTTATTCAGCATATGTTTTACGCACCGGATGCCCTTCCAGCTGCAACACAAACACAACAGCTACACAAACAGGAGGAGAACATGCAAATTCCACACAGAAACACCAACTGACCCAGCTGAGGCTTGAACCAGCAACCTTCTTGCTGTTAGGCGATCATGCTACCCACTGCGCCACCTTGACACCCCTTAACTAGAATACATATATTAAAATGTGAGCTGGTTTATTACGTTTAATTCAGTTTGATCAGTTTCAGTTAATTTGAGTGAACCACATTTATGTTTATTATATTTATCATAATATACTGAGTTAAAAATAAAAAGAGACGCAGCTAGCTGAAATAAAATTGTTTATTTTATTTTATTTATTTAATTTATTTATTTTGCTGTTGCTGTCAGTGCTTTTTATTTTTAATATATATATTTTTTAACTTCATTATAATAATCAATCCAGAGGTGGACAATCACATGATCATTTTTTTTTAAAATAGCCTACTTTAGGAATATTTATTATTTAATGTACATATCATTTATAATCAGTTTATATGGAATATGACATTTCCCCATATTCGTTTTAAATAAAGGCTTTTATTTTTGTATTTTCAGTTGCTTTTAAATTTGAGCTGAAGTTGTTTTGTATATTTGTTGTGTTTTATTTATTTATATGTACTTGTATTTTACTTACATGTGTATTTTCTCTTATACATTCGCCACATAAGTTAAACAAATTATTTTATTGAAATTCTAGTTTATTTGTTTATTATTCCATTTGATCTATTATTCCATTTTATTATTAATAATGATTCATTATTTAAACAAGTAAAAAAAATGTTGGTTTTAGTTTAGTAACCGACAACCATATTCAGAAGAGAACTACTTAATGACCGTTTATTGAAAAATAAAGTACTTGTATTTTACTTATGTATGCTTTTTCTCTCTCATACATTCACAATATAAGCTAAATAAAATATTGTAATTTTTAGTATTTATTTTAGCTTATTTGTTTGTTTGTTTATTATTCCATTTTATTTATTATAAATGATTCTTTTTTTATAAGTAAAAAAAATGCTTGGGTTTTAGTTAAAATAGTTGGACTTAGATATGCATTTTCCTTTATACATTCAGCAAATATGGTTCATTCTGCTGTGGCAATTTATTTATTCATTTATTTATTTATCTATCTATCTATTTGTTTGTTATTTAATTTAATTATATTTATTATTCCATTTTACTTTACTTTATTCCAGATAACAAAAATTGTTTTATGATTTTATTTAACCATAATACCAAGTATACAGTAGATTTGAATGTTTAGAAGTATCACTTCAAATCAGTCTCCACCAGGAGGCGCTGTTTTACATCTGGATCTGGCTCATATGAATAATATTATGGCGCCACCCCATCATCGTCTCCTCAGCTTCACTTTTGACGGGACAGCAGACTCTGAGCAGCAGCACCAACAAACCAGTCCAGCTCTCTTCAACTTTACATCCAGAGCAGCAGAAAACATGACCATCAACACACTCAGCCAGGATGGGGTGCAGAGACAGCAAATGCCCTGTTTAACTAAGGTAAACCCCACAAAATATGATTTATTTAACTATTCCACATCATATGACTGCTTCAGGACGGGTGTTTTTGCAAACTAGCTATATTTATAATTTTCTTGTTGGTTGTAGTCAGTTAACTTTTACTAATATAACTATATATATAAAAAACACACTCACACCAAAAACTAAGGTTTATTTACAAACGGTGTAATGATGAATATATTTGTATGGTTGTATCTGTATTTCTTTAACTGATTATATAATTCATTTTATAAAATACTTTCCATCAAATTAATTCATGATTGTGCTTTCAAGTTGTTTGAGCTTCAAAACACCAGTTGTTTTATCAGCCAAACTGTGAAAATGAGAAAATGATTGAAAGACATCAATTAGTCAGTATTAACATAAAAAAGCTGAGCTGTTTGGATTGAAAACAGTGGCTCTTGAACATCCTTCATGGTAATACTGTGGTTTTTAGACATGCATTATGGTGGTACCATGCTTTTAGTCATTGCTATTATAGTTCACATTTTATTTTAATGTTATTTCATGAATTCTAAGATGTTTATGCTTTGAAACTGTGAAAATGAGAATCAGAACTTTTTTTGGACATGAATTATGGTGATACCATGTTTTTAGTCATGTTATTATATTTCTTTAGTCATTGCAATTATATTTTATTGCTATTATTTTATTATGCATATTTTTATACTTTTTACCAATAAACCCTCTAAACATTATTTTTTAAATACTTAATAACAATGTTTTATCCCTTTATTCATTGTATAAATAGATTTTAAAAAGTAGCATATGTTGGTGTTTAATTATTTATATATTATTTTTATTTAAAACACATTTCTTATTTTCACAGTTTTACTGTTAAAATTATCAGCTGATCTAAAGTTCAATGAACTTAGAAGACGATTCATAAAATAAAACATAATAAAATAGCATCATCACCATAATATGTTTCCAAAAAACAATATTACCATGAAGCATGTTCAAAAAACACAGCATTGCTGTTTAAAAGACATAATGTGTCCTTGCAAATACATTTTCTATGTTTTATGTGCAGTTTCTACCATATTTTAGTGCCTGAAATTCACTTTTATGCACTGAGATAAATGCAACTTTAATTTAACAATATTCAATTTATACCTACATACAGATGGAGCGCATGATCATTTCTATGCAGGACCCTGATATGGGCATCAAGCTGCGCAACCAGCGTCTCCTTATTACAGTCATCCCACATGCAATGACCGGTAAGACTTTCCCTTTCTCTCAATTCAATTCAATTCAGTTCAGTTCAGTTCAGTTCAGTTCAGTTCAGTTTAATTTATTGGCATGATATACATGGTTACATATTACCAAAGTGTGCAAAGCAGGATAAAAAAAAAGCCAATATAAAAAATTGTATTAATAACATTATGGATGAAAATATATAACAATAATAATATATAATAAAATCTAAAGGAATGTATACAGTATACATAAAACAATAAAATACATGCATGTATATTTGGCGGCACGGTGGCGCAGTGGTAGCGATGCCGCCTCACAGCAAGAAGGTCGCTGGTTTCGATCCTCGACTGGGTCAGTTGGCATTTCTGTGTTGAGTTTGCATGTTCTCGTGTGGGTTTTCCCTGGGTGCCCCAGTTTCGCCCACAGTTTCCTCCACAGTCCAAAGACATTTGGTAAATGTGAATTGGGTAAGCTAAATTGTCTGTAGTGTATGTGTGTGAATGAGAGTGTAAGGGAGTTTCCCAGTGATGGGTTGCAGCTGGAAGGGCATTCGATCGCTGTGTAAAACATATGATGGATAAGCTGGCGGTTTATTCCGCTGTGGCGACCGCTGATTAATAAAGGGACTAAGCTTAATACAGATTTCCATCAGACTTTCTCTCTCTCTCTCTCTCTCTCTCTCTCTCTCTCTCTCTCTCTCTCTCACTCTCTCTCAATTCAATTCAATAATTGCTTTATTGGCAAGACAAGTGTTACAAATGTATTGCCAAAGCAGTTATAAAGTTTACATTAAAAAAGAAAATATTAGTATTAAAATAAATATTTAAAAAAACATAGTAAAAACTGTAAATAGTAGTAGTAAAAAAAATAATAATAATAATAATACAAATACAACTACAAACAATGATAATTAATCAGAATAAACAGTATATTTAACAATCAGCATTTTTGGATAAAACTGTAATAATCAATAATAATGATCAAGTATATTTACAATGATTCATTTATAATCATCTAGATGTGTGTGTGTGCGTCTCTCTTTCTCTCTCTCCCTCTCTCTCTCTCCCTCTCTCTCTCTCTCTCTCTCTCTCTCCATGACTGCATCAAACTTCACTCACTCTCTTGATAATCCCAAATGGATGAGAGTGTTCTGCTTATTTTCCAGCCCCGGACATGTTTTGGCACGATTAGAGAGACAGCTGAGGCACAACTACGATAGTTTCTCGTCATTACTCTGAAAATACAGTGCATTTAATATCTAAAACTATCCATGCACACTGTATCTGGGAAAGTCTGGAGTGCGCATGAGGACAGCGAATCAATAGTAGCTTGCGCAGTGAAATTAGACTCCTGCGTGCGCTTTCGGGCTCGGTGCTCATTTTTCTTGTTATTAATTAGTCTAACAGTGCATGTTTTGCGCCTTGCACTGCTCTCTCAGAGGACACCGGCATGTGTGTAAAAGAGCAAGTCGCTTTCTGTGGCAAATCAAAGAAATGTACATGGTCAAATGTGATGCTTAGGCCAGTGGTTTGCCTGTTTATGTATGATAGCTGTTTTAAGTATAACAGCAGATTATTGAAAAATATAATCAAAATACAGTGGCTCAGTGGTTAGCACTGTCACCTCACAGCAAGAAGGTCGCTCGTTCATATCCCAGCTGGGCTAGACGGCATTTCTGTGTGGAGTTTGCATGTTCTCCCTTTGTTTGCGGGGATTTCCTCCGGGTGCTCCGGTTTTCCCCACAGTCCAAAGACATGCTCTATATGTGAATTGAACAAACTTATGTGTGTGTATGTGAGCGTGTATGAGTGTATTTCCCAGCACTGGGTTGCAGGTGGAAGGGCATCAGCTGCATAAAACATATGCCGGAATAGTTGATGGTTCATTCCACTGTGGCGACCCCGGATAGATAAAGGGACTAAGCCGAAGGAAAATGAATGAATGAATGAAAACAGAAATGTATATCCTCTCCGAGTTTACTGCTGTCTAAATATTATTGCCTGCTTTTTGCTTACTGGTTAGTTCTGCTATAATAAAGATAGTTTGTATGCATGTATTTATGTTGATAACAGTTCTCTGTCATTTTAGGTGCAGACATTGTTGAATGGCTGATTAAGAAGTTTACTATTTCTGATGAAGGTACAGTAAGACCTTAAACTTATCTTTAGCTAAACTGTATTTTGCAGTTCTGTAATCATAATTCTGAGTTCATGTATTGCAATTCTGAGAAAAAAAAAGCTTTGTGAGATCATATTCTGCACTTGTGAACGGACATCTTGCAATTTTGTTGTATTACGTAATTTTTTTAGCAAGGAGCTGTGAATTTCTCAAAATGTACTTTTAATTGTTAGTTTACAAATATGAAATTTTAAATATGTAACTACAATAAAAAAATAAAAATAAAAAAATATATAAATTATATATATAGTTTTATATAGTGTTTATAATAGGGCTGGGCGATTAATCAAAAAATAATCGACATGCCCAACCTATAATTGTTCTAATTTTTCCAGGTCAGTTTTTTCAATTACTTTCTCTACCTTGTGTGGAGTCAAGTAAAGTTATGTGTCAAGGCTGAATTATACTTATTATATTATAATTTATACTTATTATATCATTATTATGATATTATACTTCTGCTAAGGGCACATGTACAATCCGGCGCAGCCTTTGCATACCCGTGCACCTCTTAAAAAAAGTTTTTACATGTCACAATAGGCTATGTGATTTGATGGTTTGGTAGCGGTGCTGACGTTTTAGGGAATGTGTGTTTTTATTTCAGTTGTTCATCGGTGATGTTGAATCAATCAATAATAGATAGTTGATAGTGTGTGTTTCCTTCAATTATTTTAAAATCAAGTAATGCACCCTACATTAAAAAATCTCTCATTTGTAATACGTGAGCATATTTACTGTCCAAACCTTACCAGTGAGCTATGAAGGCAAAAACATAAAATAAATAAATAAAATAATCGTTCATTAATCCTAATCGAGTTTAAATGTTCGATTTATCGAAATAGGCCAAATCGCCCAGCTCTAGTTTATGAACATATAATTTTATTTTAGTTGTTATTGTAGTTATATATTTGATATTTCAGATTGCTATATGTAAACATCCACTTAAAAGTTTACATTTCGGAATATATATATATACACAGTTATAAATATATTACAGTTGAAGTCATAATTATTAGCTCCTCTGTATATTTTCTCCCAATTTCTGTATAATGGGAATTAGAATTGTTCCACACATTTCTTTTATCTTTTCCATGATGACATGATATATATTTGTAAATATATATATTCCAAATTGTGAAATATAATCAAATATTATGCAAATCTGAAAAAAGTGATATTTCTGGGCTGAGATAGGTCATATGTGAAAATATGGGAAAAAAATATAGAAAAGTGACTTATTTTAGCAACAGCTTTAACATCTATTTATAGTGTAATGTGTGTGTGGGACGCTTCAGATTGTAGAGAGCGTTGGATTGGACAGAAGATTTGAGGTCAGAATGATGTCATCAAAATATTTAAACAATATTGCCAGAAGTAGGAGACTGTATAAGTTTTAAATACCTAAATGTAAATACCTAAACTCCTAAATGTTCCATCTGATTTGACTTTAATAATACAATTAAAAAGAACAAGAATTGGATAAAAAAAGTGTAAATAATCCTTATACAGTATGCCTACAAATGCTTACCATTTTTATAAAAGTGCATACATTTGAAATTATTAATAAAAAAATGTATCTCTATAATTTTCCATGTTGCTCTTACATCTTTGTAGATTTGCAGTATGTAAATCTGAGCCTGTGTGTGTAATAATGTCCTTGCTATATCTGCTGTGGTGATTTCCTTGAGTGTTCCAGTCACTCTTGTGTGGTTTACACAGCGTCCTCTGGAGACGACATTATTCTCTATGTGTCTCCTGAGGGACTACAAAACACATATACGACCCTCGGGGAGCCAAATAGCTTATTAAAGTGGCTTTGGCACATTAAAGTCAGATTTTATAAAATGCTAGCCGAGTTGTGTGAGATTTTTAATAATAAATGCAACAAACGTCACAGCCAGAACAGGCTGTGTGGTTCAGAAAGCTCTAATAAACAAGCTGTCCTGCACACAGCTGTGACTGGAATAAACAAGACTCCAGAGAGTTTGGAGTATCTGAGCGCTGCAGTGAGGGAACACCTTGTGTAGGCAACGCTTAGACTGAAACGGAGGCATTTTTTTCAAGTATAACCACCGCTGGTTTGGTTTATGATTCCCTTGGAAATGTTTATTGGAGTGTCAGGAAAATAACTATGCCATAGTTTCGTATTGATCATTGAAGCTGTGTTTCTGTAGCTCAAACAAAAAAGGATGGTGCTAGCACTTTAATGCATTTGAACTCCAGAGAATAAATGAACAAAAAACAAATATGTGGTAAATCAATGTAAGCTGTAAATTGCTAATGCATTAGCTGGTTGGCCATCTTAAAATTAGGGGATCAAGTTGGCTTTTTGATTATGTTATTATTATAAATTGAACTGGGTATTAATAGTTTGGAAGTAGTATTTTTGTGTTGTACGTGAACTTTTTACATATTACTAAATATGTTCCTTGCTGTTTCTTTATAATTAAAATATATTAGGAATTTGAAGTTAAAACTGACATTTTTTGTGTAAATCAGGGTTAAATCAGTTTGACGGCATAATTTTGTACAAAAAAAAAGAAAATCAAAGAGTCTGAAAATCCTTTAGTACAAGGAACTACTTTCTTCCGCCGTACATTCACATCTGCAGCTGATGGTCAGAACAGCAGAAACCGTGACTAATTTACCGGTGCTACTTTATAGATAGTATTTGAATGATTCTCTAGCGTAATGTCTAAAGTGATGACAAAACAGGATTTTGCTTACATTTTAAGATTATAAAGCTAAACGGCATGAAATGTCATCAGTCTACATTAAGATTTCCCAGTATTTCTTTATATTGCAATCAGGAGATCACAGTAATTAACCTTGAAAAACCCAAAGTAGCGCCAAGAAAACACTACCAGATTACTACAAACTACAAAAGAGAGAGAGGCCGACTTAGAGTGTCTCTTACCTGTTTAATAATGATTTGATCAGCTGTAGTTTGATATTTACATTTTAAATTTAATTTAAATAGGCACTATCCTTATGAATAAACTGCATAGTGGCGATCTAAACAACTACATTCTCGCCTAAAAAGCCTCAAAAGTTCATTATGTTGTCCAACAGCTGCAATATTTGTCAAACTGTTGTGAGTCTATCAGCCAATCAGAACCAGACAGAACTGTTACATATACATTAATATGTATATGTAAAATATTATTTCTCATGTCTTAAATAACTATAATTTACTATAAATAAATGAAAATAATATAAACGTTTGAACAGTATTATCAGTAAAAGGCTACTAATAGAGTGTGCCATGTAGTTTTGAAAGTAATCTCTTTTCAGATTATTATGATAAATAATAATTTCTTATTTTCAGAAGGGAAAATCTAAAAAATAAAATAAAGACAGAGCTGTTGTGAGCCCTGAGGTTGTTAATAAATGTGTTTTTTGAACTATTTGTTCTCATTAGCCTAATCGTCAAAAAGTTCAGATTTACAGAATTTACAGGAAAGACACCTCCAGAATCTAATAAAGTCTTTAACTGATGTATTGTATTTATAGAATATTTAATTAAATTACAATCGAATGACACACAGTTTTCTAACTTGTTTATGCATGATCATTTATTTGTTCCTATTTAGAGGCAGCACACATTGGACAGTTCCTTGTGAAGTATGGATACATTTACCCTTTAAAAGAACCCAGAAACCTTATTCTGAAAGCTGACGAATCAGCATATCGCTTTCAGGTCAATACACACAAATGTACACTATGTTGTATCAGCATAACATTCTACATTCAAAAACTACACACTATACTTTTTTAACTCTCTGCCTTTATCAGACACCATATTACTGGATGTCGACACGCTGGCCTGCTTCAGAACTGGACTATGGTAAGTGAAATCAACCCTTACATTGCTCCAAAAAGCATTTCTTTGCATCAAGGAATACAAACTCTTGACATTTCAGAAGGTGTGTGTTATTTATATATTCATCTCTATGTGTTTTAGCAATCTACCTGGCCAAGAAGAATATCAGAAAACAAGGAGAGTTAATCGAGTATGAAAAGGTATGTGGTTAAATGCAAAACCACACTATGAAGACTGCACAATGTTAACCCCCTGTCTGTTTCTCTGTCTTTGCAAGGAGTGCTATAATGCTTTACATAAACGTATCAACCACACCTGGGACTTCGTTGTGATGCAGGCAAGAGAGCAGCTCAGGTAACTCTCCTTTTCCATCACACACACACACACACACACACACACACACACACACACACACACAC
>CAIGQQ010038154.1:10727460-10729960 GCA_903798035.1 Danio albolineatus
ACACACACACACACACACACACACACACACACACACACACACACACAAAACACTTAGGGCCAGATTAACTAAACAGGGAAAATCCCACAGATGGGAATGGAAATTTCTGCAAGTAATCCACTGACGCTGCATGAATTACAGAGCACAGATGCAGCCGCTCATTTTTATAATGTCTAACGCACATAAACCTGCACGAATTAAGGCATAAACAAACAGGGCTGATGATGATAAATGTCAGTTACGGTATATTACTAAAAATAGGGGCGGTATGGTGGCTCAGTGGTTAGCACTGTCGCTTCACAGCAAAAAGGTCGCTGGTTTGAGTCCCGGCTAGGCCAGTTGCCATTTCTGTATGGAGTTTGCATGTTCTTCCTGTGTTGGCGTGGGTTTCCTCCAGGTGCTCTGGCTTCCCCCACAGTCCAAAGACATGTGCTATAGGGGAATTGAATCAATGAAGTTTAATGTTAAACTAATTTCGAGAGGAGCACATGCTCATGATTGATCTAGCTGGCCCACATTAGCTAATCATGATCCTCCAATCAAAGGATCCCAGTTCACTATATATCCTCATTTCCTTTCTACAACTCTGTTCATCTGGAAGAAACCCCCCTCCTCCCCTTCTTCCACCTTTATAAAGAATGGGCGGCTTGGTGGCCCAGTGACTAGCACTGTTGCCTTACAGCAAGCATACCAATGGCGTCGGGTCCTCTCTGGGCCATCTGGTATTTCTGTGCGGAGTTTGCATGTTCTCCCGTGTCTGCGTGGCTTTCCCCCGGGTTCCCCGGTTTCCTGCCACCATCCAAATTTGCTCTGTATTATCGATAAAATAAGCCTAAATCTTTTTTCAAATGTCTTGCTTCAGGAAGTTCACCTTAGCCTCAGCAGCAGGGGAGTTTGAGATCGACCTGAGCTCAATTTCCCCTCGCGCTGCGAAAGGGGGGAGCCCTAGGCTCGAGGATCCCTTGAGCTCAGGGCTCTCTCCCGGGACAGCATGCCAAACAAGCTATGTATAAATCATGAGCTAGTGTGAAGTCTTAAAACTAAACTGGCCGTAGTGTATAAGTGCGTGTGCGAATGCGAGAGTGTATGGGTGTTTCCCAATAGATGCTGGAATAGTTGGCAGTTCATTCCTCTGTGGTGACCCCTGATAAAAAAAATAAATAAGAGACTAAGCTGATGGAAAATGAGTAAATACTAACAACATAGGTGCCGAATGCCAAAATGAGCTTGCCTTCTTCTTTCAGTAGCACTGCTCTTTTAAACGTATGCGCTGTCAGATCCTCCAATCACATTGACATCAGACATGATTTAAATGATTTCTGAAAGCCTGTGTGACACAGATGACTGCAGTGTTGATGCTGAAAGCTCATCTCACAGGAGTAAATTAAATTGTAATATATATTGAAATAGGGCGCCATGTTCGAGCCTCGGCTGGGTCAGTTGGCATTTCTGTGTGGAGTTTGCATGTTCTCCCTGTGGTTGCATGGGTTTCCCCAGGGTGCTCCGGTTTACCCCACAGTCCAAAGATATGCGGTACAGGTGAATTGGGTAAGCTAAATTGTCCGTAGTGTATGTGTGTGAATGAGAATGTATGGATGTTTCCCAGAGATTGGTTGCGGCTGGAAGGGCATCCGCTTCGTAAAACAAATGCTGGATAAGTTGGTGGATCATTCCGCTGTGGCGACCCCGGGTTAATAAAGGGACTAAGCCGACAAGAAAATGAATGAATGAATATTGAAATATTAAAGAGCTATTTTAATAAACATATTTCAGAATGTACTTTTGATTTGATAAATGTTGTCTTGGTGGACATCAAAAACATTTTTCTAAAAGTCTTACTCAGCTTGAGGTACTTTTAAAGTGGTGGAGTACTAAATACTAAATTGTAAGGGGCTTAAATAATTTATAACAGGAAGCATAACATGGTAAGGGCAGTGTTCTCAGCAGGGGCTGCATCCAAATACCGTTTCACTGAGCTGCTTCTCAATTTAAGCAATTCCTCATAACAACCAATAGATTATAAAAATCTGCATGATTCAAATTCAAGTTTTATGCTAAAAGAAATATAAATCATATACTCTGATGGTTGTAAAATCAGTACAAGCGATTCTAAAAGTTGTTGTATTGACGTTTTTAAAAAAAATTTTTATTATTTCATGTTTTAGTGCACAATGGCGTTGTTATGTTTTATTTCTTGTGTTTAGGGCATCAAAACAGCGTCGGAAGGCGGATCGTATAGTGCTGGAGTGTCAGGAACAAGCTTTCTGGCTAGTGAACAGACCTCCTGTAAGTACTGAACTCAAAGAAATTATAATAATAACACTAGCGGTAGTATTTTGAACTACATTACTGTATCATCTAAGCTGACACGGCATGTTCTCAGAACTTCAGGCCAACGTTCAATGTCATAAACATTTTGTAATTGTTACTTCTTATGTCAGAGATTTCTGAAATTTGTTCGTGTTGTTAGAATTTGCGCACGCGGGGTCTAATTGATCCA
>CAIGQQ010038154.1:10734960-10771429 GCA_903798035.1 Danio albolineatus
GTATAATATGTGTAATTATATGTAATTTCTTTTACTGTTTTACCCACCCCGCACTTTTGAATGGCAGTGCACATATAAAACATATATTAGGGCTGTGCTATATGGACAAAATAATTCTTTTATTTTCGATTTCGGCAGCTGTTTTGGCTTTTTCAAACGCGCTACATACACACATTCTAAATGTATTCAGTGCAAAAGAAGTCCATAACAAAACATTTCACAATGAAATAACATAATATTCAGATTAATAAATAAAACTGTAGTAAAATTGTCTTTAAAACAGACAACATTAAATAAATTAAGATTAACTAACATGACTTCTAGTTAAACACATACTGTACACAGTAGTAATAACTGCTTGATAAACAAAACTGTAATAAATTGTCTTAAAAACAGACAACATGAACAAATAAAGATGAACTAACCTCAATTCCAGTCAGAACAATAAATAAAAACTAACGTAAATCAAAACCATCTATTCCATCTATTGAGTGGAAGAACCCACTCAACTTCGTCATGCGCAGAGTGAGCTCTGATTGGTTAACATCTTTCTCCCGCTCAGCTTAGATGTAATTGTCCGGTGTGCTGCGTCAGCTCTGATTGGTTAACATATTAAAATCATGCACACAAGAACGTGAACAAAAATCAAAATAAATTAACAGATAAAATGTAGAAATTGCACGTGCTTAACTCACGTTTTTTTGCGATTGCTATTAATTGCACAGCCCTAATATATATCATGTAATATAATTGTAAATTTAAAAAATATATGATTTAAATACTATCATGAGCCTTTGACTACTGCAAAATGTACGTCTGTCATGCTTATCTTTGCCTTTTATACAACAACTTTAGATCGAACATAACAAGATGAGTCTGGCGAGGAATCGTGTCAAGTCCTCAATCTGCCTTGAGAGGTACTGAGTGTGTGTGTGTGTGTGTGCGTGTGTGTGTATTAGTGTGTGTGTTTTTGTGTCTACTCTGCTATAGATTCAGTCTCCAGGCTAGAACTAATGGACTCTCCTTTTAAAAAGCAAAAACTCTTACGATAATCCTTATGTGTGTGTGTGTGTGTGTGTGTGTTCGTGTAGTTATGTGAAGTACTGTGAGCAGTACCAGCCTCATGACCCCATAATGCAAGGGTGTCTTCCCAGCAACCCCTGGATCACAGATGATGTGCTGTTTTGGAACATGAACTCTGAAGCGTGAGTCACATCAACACACACACAAATAATAATCTTCATTAAACAGTCGGCTCTGAGAGATAATTATTATCATATTTACAAATGCCTCAAACTGACCAATATATTGTGATGGTGACATGCATGATGTTGTTGCTGTTGTCACTTCAACATACAGAGAATAATTATTTAGATGTACTAGACACTTTATAGATACTTATGAGACTTGTTAAAGTAACTATTTCTTGCAGCTTATGTCAACTATGTCATGATATTGTACAGCATGTCAAAAACTTCAGCATGGATTAATGCGAGAAAATTTGATGCCTAGTGACAAACATTTTTTTTTTTTTTAATTTGGGATACACGGATGAATTTGAACAGTATATTGAATGTTAATGTGTATAACATTTACCCCCGTTTTCACAAACAAGGTTTAAGGCTAGTCATGGATTAAAGTGATTGTTTGAGCTTTCCCAACTGAAAATAACTTGCAGTGAGATGTCTTAAAATATGTCAGTGTCATTTTTTTGTCTCCAGGTGCACACCGGTAATGTATTTTTCTTAGGCCGTTTTTATAAATTTGGCTTAAATAGCCTAATTTAACTGAGGTTTAGTCTTGGCGTAAGCTAAGCCCTGTTTGTGAAACTGGGCCTTGATCCTGATGTCCGGTCTGCAGGTCAGTTTTTGCTCTGTTTAACTGTGTTGTGCTAACTCAGGGTTGCTGTTCCCACTAAACTGCGTGTGGAGCGCTGGAGCTTCAGTTTCACAGAGCTGCTGGACGACCCGATGGGCAGGAAAGAGTTCCTCATTTATCTGGAGAAAGAGTTCAGCGGTAACTCACTCTGTTATGAAAAATTCAAATGTATATTGATACTTTAAGTCAACCTTTAGTAAATGTACTCATGTCATGTTAGAGTCTTTTATAGCTGGTAATACTTATATATATTTACAGTTTTTTTCTTAAATATTTTCTTAAATATTTCCCAACCAATGTTTAACAGAGCAAGGAATTGTTCCACAGTTTGTCTGATAATATTTTTCCTCTGAAAAAAAGGCTTATTTGTTTTATTTGGGCTAAAATAAAAGCATTTTTTAATTTTTGAAAAAAAAAATCATTCTAAGGTCAGTATTGTATTATTAGCCCCCTTAAGCAATATATTTTCGATTTTCTACAGAACAAACCATATCTATACAATGACTTGCCTAACTACCCTAACTTGCCTGATTAACCTAGTTAAGTCTTTAAATGTCACTTTAAGCTGAATACTAGTATCTTGAAATCTAGTAAATTATTATTTACTGTCATCATGGAACAGTTAAAATAAATCAGTTATTAGAAATGAGTTATTGAAACTAATATATTTAGAAATGTGTTGAAAAAATCTTCTCAGGCAGGCAAAATTAACAGGCGGGCTAGTAATTTTGGCTTCAACTGTGTATATAGAAACTATACTATATAGGAACTATACTCTCATTTCAGCATAATAATAAAGGAACTTTGCTGCTATACCATGGCTGAAGCATAGGCAATTATGAAACATAACGTAATATCATTGCACGTAATATCTGGTACAACAGAAAAAAGTTCCTTTGTTTATTATTCCAGAATAAGAGTATAGTTCATATTGGCCATGAAAATGGCTACTTTCTTTGTTGGTCTTAGGACATGATGTAACTAAAGAAGAGTCAAGCTTTAAAGAGGAAAATGATCAAAACTCTTTTTTAAAAATATTTAGCGAGATGCTAATGGTCTAATCCGATTTTAATGATTTATGCTAAGCTAAGCTAAATGTGCTCCTGCCAGACCCCGAGATTGGCCGAATGGATTGCAAAAATGGTAAAACTCACCTATTTAAATAGGGGAAACTATTTGAAGTGAGCCTATTTGCAAATCAATTGTTTCTTTAAGCAAATTAATATTTGGGTAGGGGGCAGCATGGTGGCTAAGTGGTAAGCACTGTCGCCTCATGGCAAGAAGGTCGCTGGTTCGAGTCCCAGCTGAACCAGTTGGTATTTCTGTCTGGAGTTTGCATGTTCTTTCAGTGTTGGTGTGGGTTTCCTCCAGGTGCTCCGGTTTCCCCCACAGTCCAAAAACATGCAATATTGATGAACTGAATAAACTAAATTGGGGCAACACGGTGGCGCAGTAGGTAATGCTGTCGCCTCACAGCAAGAAGGTCGCTGGTTCGAGCCTTGGCTGGGTCAGTTGGCATTTCTGTGTGGAGTTTGCATGTTCTCTCCGTGTTCACATGGGTTTCCTCCAGGGTGCTCCGGTTTCCCCCACAGTCCAAAGACATGCAGTACAGGTGAATTGGGTAAGCTAAATTGTCCGTAGTGTATGTGTGTGAATGAGAATGTATGGATGTTTCCCAGAGATGGGTTGCGGCTGAAAGGGCATCCGCTGTGTAAAACAAATTGCTGGATAAGTTGGTGGTTCATTCCGCTGTGGCGACCCCGGATTAATAAAGGGACTAAGCAGACAAGAAAATTAATGAATGAATGAATGATTGAATAAACTAAATTGGCCGTAGTGCATATGTGTAAATAAGTGTATGGATGTTTCCCAGTACTTGGTTGCAGCTGGAAGGGCATCCGCTGTGTAAAACATATGCTGGATTAGTTGGTGGTTCATTCCGCTGTGGCGACCCTTGATGAATAAAGGGACTAAGCCGAAGGAAAGAGAATGACCGAATGAAATTGACCTAGTGTATATGTGTGTGTGAATGAGTGTGTATGGATGTTTCCCAGTACTGGGTTGCAGCCAGAAGGGGATCCGCTTTGTAAAACATATACTGGAATAGTTGCCAGTTCATTCCGCTGTGGCGACCTCTGAAATAGAGACTAAACCGAAGGAAAATGAATGAATGAATATTTGGTTTGCTGATAATTGGCGCCATCTGGTGGGTAAATTAACCAACAACGCTATCAAACAGTGTGACCGTTGACAATATTTTCTTTTTGTATAGTATTTAATCATACTTTAAACACCACTCAACATTCAACAAACAAGAAAGAATTTCAAATGTTTTCAATGCCACAAGAATTTATATCATTTGTATTTATTTATAGTGTTATGAATTTCATATTTATAATTCCAAAATAAAGAATGAACATTGGCACACAAAATAAATATTTCTTCATTTATGTAATATAAAAATAATAATGATTACATGGTACATTATAAAATATTTATTGTCACTTTTGATCAATTTAAAGCAAATTATCTGACCAGAAATGATTTGGTATTGATTTTGATCACACTACAACAATACTGAATGAAAAACTACATTAACATATTAAATTGACCTAGAAGAATATTTCCGATGCGTTTAAACAAAGTCTCTTGTTATATAAAACTGTTTCTTTCACTTCAACCCAGTTCTCTGTGGCGTCCCAAAACTGTCGTTCCCTTCTGCACTTTTGGAGCTTTAATAGATTCCATTTTTATCCTGCTGCGCTCTCTCTGTGTATGAATAATGTAACGATTTTTCATGTTTCTGTCTCCCCTGTTCCCCTTCTCATTCCTCCCCTCTCATCATCTTCTTTTGTCCCCTTTCTTTGCTGTTTGTTTGGCTTTTCTCTCATTATCAGCGGAGAACTTGTGCTTCTGGCAGGCCTGTGAGGACGTTCGTCATGGAGAGAGCTCCAAAATTCCTGAGAAAGTGGACGAGGTTTACAAGTATGACCTTAATTACTATTTATCCCTGTTACTTGTGAATTTAAAGTTTTTTAGGTGCTTAGGGCCAAGTCAAATTCCAGAGTGTGCTAAATAGCAAATATAAATTTTTTTAGCAAAATATTCAGTCTCTCATCGGCCACTTTATTAGGTACACCTTACTAGTACTGGGTTGAACCAACTTTTGCCTTCAGAGCTGCCTTAATCCTTTGTGGCATAGATTCAACAAGGTACTGGAAACATTTCTCAGAGATTTTGGTCCATATTGACATGACAGCATCACGCAGTTGCTGCAGATTTGTTGGCTGTACATGATGTGAATCTTCCGTTCCACCA
Organism: Danio albolineatus; assembly: GCA_903798035.1. NCBI lineage: Eukaryota > Metazoa > Chordata > Actinopteri > Cypriniformes > Danionidae > Danio > Danio albolineatus. The sequence continues at coordinate 10,740,157 of CAIGQQ010038154.1, forward strand.
CATCCCTAAGGTGCTGTACTGGATTGAGATCTGGTGATTGTGGAGGCCATTTGGGTAAAATCTACATTATTGATTCTGTAAAAGGACCTTATCAAACTGAAAATAGTCACATCAATCTTTCACCTGGAAGATTTCAGTGGCTGAACAACACTTCTGTGCAGTTATAACCCATTCGTAACAACAACATCTACACCAGCTTTGCATGACTAAAATTTTTTTAAAACACAACATTACCTGTGTAACACAAATACTTCAGCCATGGTGTCCAAAAGTGTGCAAAAGCAACTCCAATTTTGATTCGGTATTTTAAAATCTTTCTTTAAAAAGTTTTGATTCAGTATGTTTTTAGCGCGCTCTCTCTCTCATGAACGCGCAGCACGTGTACGCACAAATGACGGATCTGTGTGAAAACAGGTGCGCGCTAGCTCAAATCTGCATTTGCTGACAGACAGTTTGATCCACTTATTGGAATTATGGGAGATGTCGGCCCGACAGTATTATATTTAGATCGTTTACTTTAATAATTACTATTGAAATGTGAAGAGACTTTCAACCAGCACAACTAAACATGTTTCTGAAGACGATCACCTACTGCACCTTTAAATAAAGAAAGCTGAAGTCAGAATTTGCTAGGGGTATGAATAATTTCGGGCTTGACTGCATGTATAATTTTTCAACTTCGCCATTCTCCTTGACATACTCAATAATGTCTTTCAGTGCCTCTGATTTGTCATTTTTTTGCGATCTTTCAGGCAGTTTCTGGCTCCTGGTGCAAGTCGCTGGGTGAATATTGACAGCAAGACCATGGAAAAAACCTTGGAAGGGCTCAAGCGTCCTCATCGTTTCGTCTTAGATGATGCTCAAATGCATATTTACTTCCTCATGAAAAAGGTACAGCGTTCAGTTGTTTGCTCATAATCGAAGTCTCTGAAACTCACCCAGGCTGCATTTATCAGATGATAAAACAGATTTAAAACATCAAAAACATACACAGTAAAATAATTAGTGTCAATTTAACACTTAAAGTGTTGATTTTTAACACTACTGAAGATCATATTTGGTCCCATTCTATCAAGTGTTAAAAGTACACCGTGTATAGTGTTAAATTTGTAATGTAATATTGGCACTCCAAAGAGCTGAATAAATACACTGACAGTGTCAAATGTTACACTTACTATAGTTAACAAGGTTTTACACTTACGGGCATGTAACACCCGCTAGAGTTGTTATTACTCTACAAGTGTCATCAAGAAAGTATTCCTATCAGTGTAACATTAATTTTTACACTGTTCTGTGGCGCACAGCAAAATCCTCTGAGTAAAATGTACTCAGTTCAGAGTGTATTTGGTCCCTCTCTTAATTGAGTAAAAGTTACTCGGCAGCAGAGATAAAGTTAAACAGACCATAAAAGGATTAATTAATGATTGAGCAGAGATGATAAACACCTGCTGTTAAAAAGCAAAATCAGAAGAGAAACACAAAACTACATTTACCTCCACTAACAGCCTTAGATATAATAAACTGAAATAAAACACATTTAATCTCTCAAAATCTCAGCAGAGGATCATTAAGCAACTCCGCAAACAGCAGCTTTATCTATTACCAACCTGTTTGGCCTTATTTCTGCCACACTCTAAAAAATTCCAAATAGTGATATTAATGAGAATGAACTGATTAAGTAATTTTTTACAACAACAATAAAAAAAACACCTCCACTTTTTTGTGTTTTAGTGATAAGTGAATCTGCTGCTGTTTGAAGTCAGTTTGAAGTCAGTTGTGGTTTTGTGTTTATCTTCTGTTTATGCTTATTAACAGCAGGTGTCCATCATCTGTGCTCAATCATCCTTAATTAATCCTTTCATTGTCTCATTGGCTGCGTCCGAAACCGCATACTTCCATACTATACAGTACGCTAAAAGCAGTATGCGTGCCGAGTAGTATGTCCGAATTCATAGAATTCAAAAATCAGTATGCGAGAAGTACCCGGATGACTTACTACTTCCGGCGAGATTCTGAAGTGCGCATCCCATGCACGCTGCGCTATCCCATGATGCCCCGCGAGAGAATTCATGAATGGGAGTGAAGCGACGCAACTGACGCAGGTAGGTCACGTGACCGTGACAAAATGGCGGATGTAGTATGTCCGAATTTCTATTCATACTTCTCACATTCATACTCTATAGAACGTACTTTTCTAACGGCCGAGTAGTACGTTTAAATTCAAATGCAGTACCTACTGAGTAGTAGGCGGTTTCGGACGCAGCCATTAACTTTAACTCTGCTGCAGAGTAACTCTTACTCAATTTAGAGAGGGACCAAATACACTCTGAACTGAGTACATTTTACTCAGAGGATTTTGCTGTGTATGTCTAACATATTACAATCTTTTGCACTTGTAGTTAGGCATGGGCCGGTATAAGATTCTGACGGTATGATAACTTGGATAAAAATATCACGGTTTCACGGTACTGTGTTTACTGCTCTTAAATATATTCTTTTTAAATGTCTAGCTAAAAAACAAAACCTTTTTCCCCAATGTATACGATATATTTTATTTTGAGATCAAATATTTGATTTCAAGTGAATCATTGACTTCTGTGGTCTTCATTCGTTTCAAAAACACAGATGTCTTTACAATTTAAACTTAAAAAAAAAAAAAAAAAACATGTAAATAAAAAGTCTTACACATACCTTAGCAACGGTATAGCAGAAAATTTTGGCAGTATGAAAACCTTTACTTTTTCAAACCGCGGTGTACCTTGAAAACGGTTATCGTCCCATGCCTACTTGTAAGGTCAAAGGAAAATCACATCATATTGCACCACACTGTCAACGTACCGTTGTTAACACTGTATATTGTCGACTCAACATTTTTGGAGTTATTGGCATGTAACCCTGCATTTTTTACACTGTTGATTTTACTGTATACTTACGATTAAATGGATGTTAATAGTGTAAAAAAGGCCTTTATTATGTAAAAAGATGCTATAAATGGATTTTAATTTTGTTACCAGTGTTCAACAGACGTGATTTGTGTTTTTTGTAGGATTCGTTCCCTCGCTATCTGAAATCTGAACTCTACAAGAACTTATTAGCCAGAGCCATTGTGCCCCAGGAGACCAAGAAAAGGTAAAACCACAAACACACACGACATCCCGAGCTCGGAGTATATTTCAGTTTTACGGAGCGAGTATCTGGCGCCACGGTGGCGTAGTGAGTAGCACATTCACCTTACAGCAAGAAGGTCGCTGGTTCGAGCCTCGGCTGGGTCAGTTGGCATTTCTGTGTGGAGTTTGCATGTTCTCCCCGTGGTTGCGTGGGTTTCCTCTGGGTGCTCCGGTTTCCCCCACAGTCCAAAGATATGCGGTACAGGTGAATTGGGTAAGCTAAATTGTCCGTGGTGTATGTGTGTGAATGAGAATGTATGGATGTTTCCCAGAGATGGGATGCGGCTGGAAGGGCATCTGCTGCGTAAAACAAATGCTGGATAAGTTGGTGGATCATTCCGCTGTGGCGACCCCGGATTAATAAAGGGACTAAGCCGACAAGAAAATGAATGAATGAGAGCGAGTATCCACAGCTGTATCCAATCTAGACTTTACCGTTAGCATCTTCAGCTAAAGCACAAGATGATGGAAAACGTCAACTCAGTTATGAATCATTTTATGAATGATCAAGGACCACAGGTTTAACAAAAGTCTGTCTGTGTGTTCAGTGTGTTCCCGTTCATGCGTCGCCAGCGTCACTCCAGCCCCTCACCTGCTCTCGTCACCCAATCCGCAGAGGATGATGGCAAGGCAAAGAACTCAAACTCTGTCAAAAGCAATTCTGGAACCGCGTCCAGGCTGTAAACGTGCACACTAAACATTTATTGCTGTGTAAAACACTTGGTTTCGTTTTCTGCTCTATGTTGTTACCTAACAAGGTTGAAAATGGCGACTACATTGTTACCTTTTGTGCTCCACAAAACAAGAATTTTAGCCTCTAGGTTACGGTTTAAAAATAATTCTCATCATCCCTACTGAAAAAAAAAACAGCTTAAACCAGCCTAAGCAGGTTTTAGCTGGTTGACCAGCCAGATTTTAGAGGGGTTTTGGCCATTTCTAGGCTTTCCAGGTTTTAGCTGGTCATTTTCCAGCGGTACCAGCCAAGACCATGGTGGAAATGGCTGAAAACCAGCCTGGAAATGGCCAAAAAACTCCCTAAAACCAGGCTGATCGACCAGCTAAAACCAGCCTAGGCTAGCTTAAGCTGTTTTTTCTTTTTCAACAGGGATATCAGGCTTTTCTTGCATTTCAAAGATACAATTTATGATGTAGCAATAATGGCATCCCATATAATCACAATCTCAAAAACGTTCAGATCTTCTATGAATGTGTTTCTTCAAGTGTAACTCAACTTTTTCACACAGTTGTTATGTTTTTAACGTGTTTATTTGATATTAAACTTCCTTTGTGTTATACACTTATGGTTGTTTCCTTTTACATAAATCACCATTATGTCTAATGAATCATAGTGCCTCTTTTTACAGGATGTAAAATAAGTCTTTGATGCCCAATAGAGTGTGTATGTGAGGTTTCAGCTAAAAAATACCACACAGATAATGGTTTATAACTCTTTTAACTGCCCCTTTTAGGCTTTAAATCTGATTGTGGGATTTTGGTGACTCGCTTTAAATTCAAATGAGATTGTGCTCTTTTTCTAAAGAGGGCGGAGCTACAAATGCCTGTGTGTCAGCATAGTTGCAGATTCAAAAACAAGACATGTCACCAGTGGGCTGGGTTTTCCCCTTTGATGACACGTACAAAGGGGGAATGTGAATCAAAGGGCCCTATCATACACCTGGCGCAAGATTTTTATTTCTATTTTCAGACCAGCGCAACCATAATTTTCATGTTTTGCATCACGTTGTTTAAATAGCAAATCCATTTGCATCACTTTGTGGAATCATGGGTGTGTCGGTCTATAAAGGAGGTGTGTTAAGGCACATTGTTGGTACGTTGCCATTTTGAGAAACTGTAATAGACTGCGGCAGTCTAGCACAGAGCACGATAGTTATGCATGCACCTATGCCAGTACGAACGCTTACACATTGCTTAATACACACAGATGTACAGCAATACTCAAATATCTTTACGTATGAAAAGGATTAAAATGTTATAAAATTATTATTTTCCACATATATATAAAAAAGGCTGCCTCTATGCCTCATTTCAGGGGGCTTTTTCAGTTTATTCATGGCAATTAGAATTTGTATAATGTTATTATTATTAGCAGTATTGTTTATTATATGCATAGTTATATTTGTTTTACTAAAAACAAGTTTAGATTTGCCCATTTGTTGGGTTTTGGAGAGGTCTGCACCATCATATGGAGCATGAGAATAGTACATGTGTTTGGATAGAACTTCATTATTATTGTTCATTTATTCGTTTGCTGGAAATTAGAACTGAATTTAGAAATAGTTTTGAAACAAATCTTTGCGCTTAACAAACGAAACTAAATATGTAGGCTGATGGATGTCTTGAGTGTGTGTATCCACGAAAGTAAGGAAGTAAAGTAAAGAGTTAAAGTAAAGAGAAATGAAAGAGGCAGAATGGAGGAGGCTCGTTCTTTTTTCCTCGAGCTGCAGATGGTCTGTTTAACTGTTTTCTCCAAGTGAATCGTTCAAATTTTTCACTTACAAAGTCTGTCATGTGAATAGCAAATGCGCCATGGCGTGACACTACTGACTCTTTAAGGGAATGGGAGATGAGACACTCATTGGTTTAATGCACGTTATGCTCAAAACACACCCATAACTCATTAAGAGGATAAGCACAACCCTGTTAGACCATGCGCAGCGGTGCAGAGCGTATTTTTCCATCCTAATTAGAGAGTAATTTCGTCATTCCGAGTTCATAATAGTCCAGAAGGTGATGATGATAAGCAGCTTCTTCATGTTTGCTGAAATCATAATTTGCTCCTTTGTTTTTTCCGGCTTCTCCTTTGTTTTTGCACGCGTCAGTTTCGCGTTTGTGTTTCTGAAAGGATCGGGTTTCAAAAGCACGTCAACAATCACGCACACAGGATCGGGTTTCAAAAGCACGTCAATAAACAAGCGCACGTTAGTATCATCAGCTCAAGAAGTTTGTTATTTCAAATATTGACGCGCACTTGAGAAAGCGAAAGCGATCGAACTTTAGACGGGCTCGTAAGAAAACTACGTGGCACAGGGGAGAATCTGCTCTTCTTCTTCTTGGCTTTGTGGCTGTTCATCAAGACGACGACAAGGTTTGTTTGAGCACGGGTCGACCATGGCTCGTTATTATATGTTTATATTATTTCTGTGTATTGTCTCTCGGCTGTGTATTAAACATGGCGGGTCCTTTGTTTTTATTCTGGCTTGTTGTGCGACCGAATGATGTATCTCTGTAAACCAATAGCGTTCAGCTGCGCGTCTAGCTGCACCTTTTGGTACCCTTGGTACCCTTTGCAAAGGGTGACCAAAAAGTGGTACGGTACGGTTCGGTTCGGTACGCTTTTAGACAGCGGAAACGGCCTTAAAAGTGTACCGAACCGTACCGTACCACTCAATGGAAACGGGCCATAAAATAGCAAAAGTGGATTTGAACATGCTCTTAAAGGGCCACGAAACCCCCCAGTCTCAGCGTGGTGTTTTCACACCTACAGTCTGTAAAAGCTAAGTAAAGTGGGTGTGTCCAGCTCGGTTTAGGTAGGAGTGTCGGGGGAGGGAAAGAGGGAAGGTTTTGCATATAAATGGGAGTTTCCATTTGTGCACGCGCTGACTTTCAAACCCACACACACACAGACCATTGACACAGACGCAGGGTAAGAAAGACGGACTATGTTCACATGGACTTCAGTCATCTAATTATTTGCCAAATTATTAATTCGTGGACTTTAACTGCAGTTTGGCACTTTAACGTTTATTCACGAACATTTCCTGCGTGTCCCCCGTGACAAACCAGATATTAAATGTTAGTAACTGCTGAAGGAGTGCATATTTAATGGAGTATTTGAAACGCACGGCATATTTCAGGAAAATAAATCCTGCATTTCTCGGTAACTAGATGCACTCGGTAGGTAGCGTCAGAAAGCCGTGTGTGTATAGACTAATCTGTCACTAAATGCGGCGAAAAATCTACACGACAGTAATCGTTTGATTAAGATGTTTACACTTTACACGGATTCTTCAGTCTATAATACTGTAGTGATATTAACGTGCTGTAAACTCAGCAACAGTTCTAATCATTTGACTAAGGTCTGTCTTTAAACACTGAAAGAGTATTGCAGACGAAACCAACTAACTTTGCTATCTTCATCAACAAACAAACACCACTAAACGCCTACTTACCGATCAGGTGACATGTTCTCTGCAAACGTATTTATGACGCGTGGTAATACACCACTTTATTCCAACTGCTTGGGTCCACATGCGAGCTTTACTCTCATCTCGGGGAAATGGAAACAAATACTTTGTTGCGGCACATTTATCAACGCAACACCGACGAACCAATCCTCTCGGCTGGCGACAAACGTTGCGTCTCTCTGTCGTTTGGAAAATGTCACAGGTAAAGACGGCTACCTTTATATGTAGTTCATGCATATTGATGAAGCTCCGCGTCATACACAATAGAGCGCTCTGATTGGTTTGAACAAAGGCCATGTCATGAATTAATGCTGCACGCTGACTGACGTCAATTTGTTCGCTTCCGGGTAGACGTCCACTCTACACGCTGGACCATATGCAAAGACTTCAACGGCGTGACGCAGCCACAAAAATTCTTTCAAACCGGAAGAACGAATTTGCTCGAAATAACGCAAAAACAACCATTTTTCACTTTTTAGTCAATTATATGTGTCCTGTTTATAGCAGCGTGGGACACATATATGACTGTCAACAGCCCAAAAAATGTGTTTTGGTGTTTCATGGCCCTTTAATGTTTTTCAGCGCCATGTGCTTTAGACTTTGCATCTAGATCATTAAAATAAAGCCCAAAGTGTTTCTGCAGACTGTTTTTATCAAGTGTGATTATAAAAAGTTTAATTAATAAATTTGTACTGTTAGAAGCTGGTTATGTTTACAGACTGTTTCCCCATATAAACCTCTTATAAAAGTTTTTTTTTTTCTAATAGGTCCTCTTTAAATAATAAATAATCATTGAATTATGTTTCAATTTATTGGCATATAGATTATAGAACATTTTCAAGACAAAAAAGAGGGGAAAAAATCAAGAGCACATATAAAAATGACTAACAAAAAAAAAAACATTAGCATACCTTACATATTCTCCGATTGCACTGCCTCATTTTTAAACACAAGTGCATATTTGTGCAATTTACAAGGCCTTCCTTTGGGAAACAAGAACAAGGATTGTCATAATAATAACCAATACAACATCAAAACTAAATCACATATGAAACGACATTGTGTAAGTGTGTGTGATTCACAGATTATAACAAACAAAACTTGCTTTAGCTCACACTTACTTCTGATTTGTCATTCCAATATAAAAATCAATATAAAACCGTGTAAAACATACTTGTGTCACATTTCGACCCTAATTTAACACCTTAAAAATCTGATTAAATAACAGTTCAATTAATATTTTTTAACTTTTTTTAAATACATATAAGCAATAAAGGACATTGCAGTATAAAGGTCAACCCAAAAAAAGTACGTCCACAGATGTCTCTTCAAGTTTCACCTAGCCTGAGGGTCAGAAGTCCAGTGTTATGCATAAAGCCCTGACCAATACATAAGTTCATCTTCAATACGTAAGATTCCCATTACAAACACGCACGCGCATCGTTCGCCCAGTGTTTCTCAGCTATATTCTTGGAAGAGCACCAGCACTGTATGTTTTGGATGTCTCCTTTGTCTGTCACACCTATTGCAGGTCTTTCAGTCTCCGCTAATGAGCTGATGATCGGAATTAGACAAGGAAGATGTGCAGAGCTGATGGTCCTCCAGGAACGTGGTTGAGAAACACTGCGTTAGCCTATTAGGGAGACGCAGCCATTCAAATTGGCATACAGAAGCACAATTTTACGTTCGCAAGCGCAGTTTCAATCAAGCGTAAAACATCCTCCCTCTTAAAAAAGGAAAAGCACGTCTTAGGAAAAGAAAAAAATAAAATAAAAGGCTTTTTAGGGAGGAAGAAGGGAGGTATTTTCTTGTACATTCCTGACAGTGGTATAAAAAAAAGTGTATTAAATTAGGAACTATTTTACAAGTTATTCAGGGTGTGTGTGAGCAAAACTACTGACAACAGTCCTTAGTGGTAACAAAAATGCCCACATTTTTTAAAAATAATTAATAATATCTATATGTTTGTGAGTGTGTGTGTTTTGGTGACTAGGAGAAATCAGTCTCAAACACGGACCTATAAAGTGTGTGCTGCATTCATAAATATCACAAACTAATACACTAGTGTTAAATAAAATAACATTTTACCCTGAAATCTACAGAAATGATCCAGTGTTGGGCTTCGAATGATTCGAAATGCTGAATAAACTAATAAATCAGTAGTGTTTTTTTTCTCTAAAGGAGTTAACATGAGTTTGCTTGTCCTTAAAAACTATTTCTTATTTACATGCTCAATTTGATAAACAGATTCTTTGCCGTAAACCTCATATCAACTAAAGTGCTTAACGGAGTGAAGACATTCATTGAGTTTATCATTAATTGACTTTTTGTCAGTGCTCTCTGAGTTTGCTAATTTAAACACTAGTTAGAAAGAAACGTTTAAAGAAATATTTCACTCAGACAGGACAATTATGGCATTATGTCATTCAAACCTGTACACGGTAAGGGTGTGTGACATTTATCTCAAGAATGACGTTGGAATTTTTTGAAGTGCGTTTATACGTGATGATTTCTTTTCTGGCTTTAGGCTTTTCATGGATAAAAGTAAGTTTATTTACATAAGTTATTAAAATCAGTAGGTGACAGTAAGTCGCTGTCATTATGAATGATTCATTAATTCTTACAATTCAAAACAGCTGCTTCATTTAGAAACAAAGTATATGTGAACGAAACTGAATTATTGATTCAAGTGATTCATTCAAGAACTCAAGATTCATTCAGAAGTGAAAGATAAAACATTGATCTAAAAATGTACAAATGTTCTGCTCATACGTTATTGTTAATATTGTGTATAAAATGTAACTCCCTCAAAATGAACCTGTAGTTTGTTGAACTGTTCAATTAAATTAAAGGGATAATTCACATAAAAAATGATAATTCTGTCATCATTTACTCTCCTTTTTTGTTTCTCGACTCGGGATTCGAACTCAGGACGCCCTGACGTGCTGCTACACATTATGTCGGCATGCTAACCACTAGGCTATTGCTCCGACTACTCTCCTTTTACTTGTTTCAGATCTTTACAAGAAATGTTTTGAAGAATGCTGAAAACCTGTAATTCACAACTTCCATGGCATTTGTTTTTCCTACTATGAAAATCAGTGGTTACAGGTTTTTAACATTGTTCATTTTTACATAACCACAGCCATATCACCCTGCTGCTCAAGACCGGTTTCTCACTGAAGCTAAGCAGGGCTGAGCCCGGTCAGTACCTGGATGGGAGACCACATGGGAAAACTAGGTTGCTGTTCGAAGTAGTGTTAGTGCTCAACCTGTGGTATGTGTGAGTCCTAATGCCCCAGTAAAGTGAAGGGGACACTATACTGTCAGTGAGCACCATCTTTCGGATGAGACGTTATTGGCACTTCTCATAAAGAGTAGGGGTGTAACCCCAGTGTCCTGGCCAAATTCTCTCCATTGGCCCTTACCCATCATGGCCTCCCAATCATCCCCCCGAATTGGCTCTATCACTCTCTCTCCACTCCCCCTATAGCTGGTGTGTGTTGAGCACACTTGCAACGTTGTCCTGTGGCTGTCATCCCATCATCCAAGTAGATGCTGCACATTGGTGGTGGTGTGCATAGACCCCCCTAATGATTGTGAAGTGCTTTGAGTGTATGGCCGTACACAATAAATGCGCTATATAAATACATATTACATTCTTCAAAATATCTTCTTCAAAATATCTGACCAAAAACAAGCGAAAGATACTTGTAAAAGTATGGAACCACTTGAGGGAGCGTAAATAGTGACTTAGTTTTCATTCCTGGGTGAACTGTCCCTTTAATATATTGTGAGCACTCTCAAGCACTAATATTCATGAAAAGTCACTCGTGTTTTGTAATATAACTCAACTATTAACTTAATCTACAATTATTTTTGTAGACAATAAATATCACACACCACTAGCATGCAGTTATTTTTTTCTCTCCATGAAACACAAAATAAGTGTTCATTCTTTAAAAAAGCACCATAAAAGTGGCCTAAAGGATTAATAAATGGGCACTATGAGCATTTGAAAATCCCGTTTTAGTTTATGGGTTTGAATAGATAGAAAAATTAGTTATACATAAACTATTCCTTAAAAGTATTAGTGAACTTACATGTAAATCATACTGGAGAATGTAAAGCTGGACCGTGATCCTAAAGCTAGTTGCTTGTTTTTGTAAAACAGTAAAAATTGCACATGAATCTCCACATCAACATCAATAGCAGTGTGTTTAGGTGACAGTGTAAAGCTCCACTTTGTCATTTTTGCACCTGCTGTAGCTGCAGATTTTGTTGGTCCAGCCCCAGGGGGGAATGTGCTTCTCTCGCGGCGGTAGAAGGAAGACCACGCTTGTGGCCACCATGATATGCCATATGGAGTGTGTGTAGTAGTAGTTGCTGTCGGTCTGAGCGAAGACGTACACGCACACTCCGATCAGAGCGGACACAATGCCCGGCAGCAGGAACAAAACCCAGCGGCGCCATAAAGGAGGGTAACACTGATGACGTTTTACACCTCGATAAACCTGTCGGGTAACAATTAAAGAGGGTGAGAAATATTTTAAAAATGCTTTGACAGGTGAACTGAGGATTTCAGTGAAACAATTGAATTGAGATGTGTTGTATCTATTGCTTTAAAGTTGAGGGTCTAAAAAAGATCCAATTGTAATAAATAAATAAATAAAATCCATTGAGAGATAAATGAGCTAATTATTATTATTTTATATTATTAATCATTTTATTATTATCATTAAGTCACTAATGCTCCTCAAAACTAACTTTAATTGATCAAAAATACAATATTTAAAGGTTAATAATTAAAATACTAAAATGTTCTACTATGTCCTTTTAGATGTAAAATATTATTACACTTATTTTAATAAAAATATGCTTAATCTTTCTGTGGAAACTATGATACATGATCTAAAAAAATAAAATGTGACATGATCTTAAAATGCTATAAAATACTTGATTTATCAATAATAAACAAACAGACAAAAAGAAGCTCAATGATTACATAATGTTTTGGAGTAATGAAAAAAGTCAAGCTCACCCAAGAAGTGACCATAATGACCAGAGCAAACAGGACGGGACCTAGAAGGTTCCACAGACCTCTGCGGTCCAACTGCATTGCCATGGAAATGATCAGGGTACCCATCATAAACAACAGCTGGAATACAAGAACAGTCAAAGCTATTAAAACTGACAACACATTTTTTAGGTTGTTAGGAGAATAATTAGACCTTTCCATGAGCATCTTTAAGTAGTCTTTAAGTAGTTAAAAAAAAAAAAAAGGTTCTACTATGTCCTTTTCACAAGATGTAAGTGTCAAGTGCCCCTAAAATGCCTTTGTGACGTTTCAGTTCAAAAACACAGGAACATTTTATTAAAGCCTGTACTGAAAGCTTATTTTAGACCACAGAAATGATTTTCTTATTTAGAGTTTTTGTCTTGCTTCAAGTCCAAATATCTAAAAACAAATTTAAATCAAGAAGCATTTTCTAGAAGTAAAAAAATATAGTCTTGTTTTTTAGAAATAAGAAGAGTTTTCCTATGATTAAGAAGAGTAAGAAGAGTTGAAGAGTTATAAGAAGAGTTGCCTATGGGGTGAGCAAAATAATCTAGTTTTTGCTTTGAAATATTATTATTTAGCTCATCCTCACCTATTGGCAGATTATTTAGCTTGTTTTAAGGAAAAACGCAATGCATTTTTACGTTTTACATTTTTTGCTTGTCTAGAAAATGCTTCTTGATTATTAGTATTTTTGGGGGGGGGGGGGGGGGTTGCTAGACTAGAAACAAGGCAAACATTTTAAGTAAGAAAAGCATATTTATTGCAGTGTGAAGGACAGCAAAAAAAAAACAAACAAACAAAAAAACAACACAACTGTGATTAAATGCAATTAAACTGCAGTACATCTCGTGCCAAAGTTACTCCTGCAACAACAAACAAAACATTTGCATTCATTCTACAGCCTTGTCAGTTTAAACTCTATTAAAGCAAGTTAACTCTGTTAAAGCACACAATTTGACTTCAAAACCGCACAGGCTCACATAATGTTTGTTGTTTGCAGTTGTCTCTTAGACATGAAGACAACATACTACTAATGCATCTCACCAGGCCTTTTCCCCTTTGCGTTGAATTATCCAAATTTAGGGCAAGAAAAGAAAACTACAAGGTATTTGAGGCAGAAACAGTGCTTACAGGCCCAATAAGATAATCTACTCAAACAAAATTGCAGAAACTTAAGAACAGAAAGGGAAACTTGAGAGCAGTAACAATGGATGACCTACATTTTTTTCACTAAAAATATTCACTAACACGACATTTCTTTCAAAGAACAGGTAGGTCCAGTTAAACATGTTGCGCTATTAAAAACCATCTCAATTGTTCCATCGTGCTTTAAAAGGCAATTGAGGTTATACTTGTCACATCTCAACTCATTTACCATTGTTCTAAAAGTCTATACGCCAGTGGTTCTGATTATTATTTATAAAACACTTACACATAAATAGATAAATAAATAATACTGGTCATAAAATACACATAATGTCATAATGTACTTATTAAAGATGCTGTAAAACATAAAACAAGATTGCGCCACAAAATTATGTCTTCAACTATAAGTTAAATTCATGGTGTCAATTATGGATTATTAGCATGTTTATTCCTAAGCATTTGTGCGCTGTTAAGCAACATTAACACATTTTTTTTACGTTTCGTGAAGTCCACAGTATGTTTAAAAATGCTAAATGTTACTTAATGAAGAGTGACTTTTCATGTTAAAAGCATAAACAACATTAGGTATGGTTTATTATGTTCTTGTCAATTTAATACAACTATATCTAATAAAAACATGCATGTTCAAAATAGACTTAATCGACGGTGTTTATGTATGTTTCTAATATAACCTTTTGTGTTTATTTGACAGTTTATGTGCAGTAAGGGGATAAAACATACATTTAATTTAATCCCCATAGGACAGTCTCCATCTGACAGCTCTACATCAGGAGTTTAAACTAGCAAGACTTTAGATGTGGATAATAAGCTTTCATGATTATAAATTGAGATGTCACTTAAATACAACAAAAGCAAACTCATGTTTGCACGAGTATCAAGAACACAGGCTGAAAACGGTAGGAGAGCTGATTTGCATTAAAGGAGACCCACACACAAAAGTGTGTCTTTGCCTCAAACTGGGCATCAAAAATGTTTAACAAAGAACAACAAGATAGTTTTAGTTGAAATTTCAAACACACCAATACTCAGCTCTTAATATGATTAAGACAATACACTCTGGCCCAATCCCAATTCTATTTTTGTACCCCTTCCCCTTGGCCATTAAAACTGAGTGTGAAGGAGAAGGGCTTCAAAATTTACCCCTAAGAAATGGGACAGCACTACAGCACCTGTACACGTCATATGTCATCGCAATCTCTTGCTTCATATGAGATCAACACTCATGACTGCTGTAGTTATTCCAGTTGAGTTATTATTTTGATATTTATCTTCAGGAAAGCACTGAAGGTGTATATCATGTTATCATAATGATATAATGTGGCAGTAAGATCGTAACTATACTGTGCATTTACACAGTGGCCATATTCATCTATGTAAACACATGAAAACAACATTAACATTATACCAGACATTGCTAAAAGGTCATTCAAGTATTATTGAGTGACAGAATGTTGTGGGACTCCTATACAGGAGTTATTATTATGGATTATAGATAGCAAAATTCAGAATTTTTATTTTAGCATTTTTTTTTTTAAACCATGACAGTAAAACACGAGCGCGGTTATGAATGTATTAAAACATGTGCTCGATTGTTGTAAATATTCGTAATAATGACAAAAAAATAAATAATTTGTGCATCTCCTGACTTCCATGTGCAGTCATGCTGCCATTGAAGCTGATGTATTCTGGGAAATTTTCTTACCCTTTGGTTTCGAGCATGGTCCTGGAAAATCTCTGTTTGAAGGGGTATCTAGCTCTTCCTCTTAGCCCTACACCTTCAGGCTAAAGAGAATTGGGAAATCCCTACCCCTTCACGTGAACGTGCAAAACGAAGGGTAGGGGTAAGAGGAAGAGAATTGGGATTGGGTCTAAGAGTCAACCATGTAAACAGAGATTTTTGAAGATCTTAATCCAACTAAAGTCATAATCACAGTAAACACAAAACAAATTAAGGAGTATTCCTATTTTCACAGACCTTGTAAACACCTTAATCAAAACATTATGGTCATGTAACACTTTTTAAATGTAGAAAAAAAAAAATTACATGAAAACCAGGAGGAAACAGTGGAATTTTCTAAACTCATATAAACGCCTTAACAATATTAATGCTCTATTGAGATTAAAGTAAATGATTTGATTACTGATGTCCACGTAAACATAGTTAATGTGTCAATAAAAGAGGTATATAGGTCAGGTTTAAAACTGAGGAACACATGCTAGAGTACTTACGTATTTTATTGGCTCCTGAAGCCGTGCCATGCACACAATGGTCACCCACACGGACACGACAGAACCCAAGAAATCACAGAACTGGAGGGTGTCGTAGTCCATGATACACATCACAGTCACACCGGGCTGATCACACGCATGGTAAAACTGCAAAACACACATTTCACAATCATTATAATTACAAAAGGAGTGTATAATGGATCATACAAACAGACAGATAGAGTAGAAAGCAAAATTATTAAACCCTCCTTGTGAAATTTCTCAAATTATATTTAAAGGAACAAAAAAAAACATTTTAAGTTGCTTTAAGTTCAGCTGGAATAAAATAATTTGTAAAAAATAATTTAATAAATTTTTTAATTAATTAAAAAAAAAATTTTTTAGATCAATATAATTTTGAAATATTTTTTTAGGAAGGCATTGAGCCAAAACGTTACGAAAAACAGTACGAAGTAATTATTTAATGAGTGCGAATCATGACCTTCTGAATAATATTATTGACAAGTTTATCGCACCAAAAAAGTTTTTTAAAAACCACGAGCACGCAGGGCAAACCTCATTAGTCGAAATAAATTTAAGAATTTATTTTTCTCCATTGTCAACAGAACAAACCACTGTTGTCCAATGACTTGCATATTAGCCTAAATTGCCTTGTTTACCTAATTTAACCTAGTTAAGCCTTTAAATTGCATTTTAAGTTGAATACTAGTATCTTGCAAAATAACTAGTAACATTTTATATCCTGTCATAATTTCAAAGATGTATAATTTTCTGCAGATTTTTAGCCCGTCATTGAGTCTATTTATTTACTTGTGTAAATGTGTGTACATTTCTATTTATTCAGTTTTTAAATTTATTTCAGTAATATTATTGACTAATATGAAGATGTTCATATTATTAATTTACAATACTGTCTTTAAGTTGATATATTTAGTAGATATATAATGTGAGAGACTTGCTTTCTTTACCAAATGAGTGGGTCTAATTGTATTTGCATTTTAAATATTAAATAAAAGTAAAAAATGTTATTATTTATTATTATTATTATTATTATTATTTTATTTATTATTTTTATTAGTTTTTAGCAACAGTATGATACTCCCAAAATCATTCCGCACAAATCCGCAGATTCTTTTTACAAACCTCTCAGCAGAAATAGCAAAGAATGTCTGATTCTGTCTGGCCCTAGTTATTAATTATTAGAACTATTATGTTTTAAAAAATGGTAAACTGAGAGAATAAAAATACATTTAAATCAATAATTTTACCTTCAACTGTAGATAGACAGACAGAAAGCTGTAAAATGAAAGCATACCGTGGAGAAAAACATGGTAAATAAGTAGATGGCGGCCTCGATGTGGTATCCTCTGTAAAGTGCTACGATGATGGGTGGGATGAAGAAAAAGTTACTGAGTGTGAGAAGCAGAGCTGCAGTCATCTGTCGAGTGTACGAGAGTGCAGACACTCCATCCGTACATCCCCATCCCTGCCATCCTGTCAATGATCAGAAACACACACACACACAAACAACAACAATAGCACATCTCAGCATCAATTATGTTTATGCCCATTGGTTGGTGTGCTTATCTATTCGTTTACCTGCTTTGCACACACATGCACCGTAAAGGTAGTTGTATGTGCGCAGAAGTCTGCACTCTCCATACGACCCGCACTCATCAATGCAGGCGCTAACACTCACAGATGCACTCACTGTAGCTGATGCGTTCCTGCAGTCAACACTGGAAAGACAATACAAGTGTAAGGGATGCTCAGAAGCTGCTTTAATGCCTTAACTACTTTGTACTTGCATCAGAAATTAAATACAATGTGCTTCATGTGTTCATAATGTATTGCAGAACACTTCTGGTGCTCTTGAGGTGGGATTCGGGTAGGGTTAGGGACAGGTCTGGTGGTCTCAGTAAGTTTAAAGGTGGGTTAAGGTGTAAGACATGGACAACAGTGTCATTACAAATGTAAATGTTTTTACACAATAAGTACATTGAAACAAATGAATAATTTCAGTGTAAGCCAAGTATTAGTTAAAGTTGGACTGAACAAAGGTTTGTAAAAAAATAAATAAATAAATAAAATTAAAAAAATTAATAAAAAAAGCATAATGAGTTGCAAATTAAGTTATAATAATAATATCATGATAAACCATACAACAGTAACGTTTATTGTCATACAGTATTAACTGATAGAACAATTGTCACACAACTGACCTGTCATTGCACACGGTCTGAAGGCTGAGGTACCAATCTTCTGCATCTGGGAAGGGAATCCTCAACAGCGCGTTTGATTCACTGCTGCTCACATTTAGAGTGTAACCCTGCGCAAATCCTACATGCACAAAAACACACAATACACATTAATTCAAATATGGCATGTAAGACGATATTACGCGTGTGTAGCACAGATTTGAATGCGTCACAAACCTGTAGCACAAGTCTGGCTGCGGTTGAGTTGAAGCACAGGAGCAGAAGGTGTCAGACATGCTTTCACACGAGCAAATCCACCAACCAGAGAACTCTACACCACAAACAGATGACAATGTAAAAATATTAAACACAAATATTTCAATAATGACGCAAAAGCAATTTACTAAATCCGGCATACACCTAGAATAATGTTGGTAGAATAATTAGGAGATAGAAACAAAAGATACAAAATAAACCACATGAATAAATTAATTTTCTATTAATATTTGAAGAGTTCAGATGCAAAAACCTCTAAGTGCCATCTGGAATTTTCTTCTAAAATGAGCATATTTCTCAGGCTCCTGTGTCTAGATTCAGTGATTGCACTTTTATAGCAAAGAATAGGTTATTTATATCGCTTTTAACATGAAATAGCTGAACATAAACATAAGGGGCTGAGAAAAATGCATGTTGTAAAAGACAATTCTAGATGCCACTTTTAGGACATCATTTGTTATCATTCATTCCGTTATCTTTTCATGAAGGGAATTTTCAAAAGATAAAATAAAATAAAATAAAATAAAACAAGTTAAATGAAATTAAATTAAATTAAAATAAAATATCCTTTTTAATGATTATTTAACTATTTATTATACTACCCTCCAAACGATTAGGATGAGACAATTATTTATAAGTGCCATCTGGAATTTTCTTCTAAAATTAGCATATTTCTTAGTTCTCCCATGTGTCTAGGTTCAGTGATTGTACTTTTATAGCAAAGAATAGGCTATTTATAGCGCTTTTAACATGAAATAGATGAACATAAACATAAAAGGCTGAGAAAAATGCATGTTGTAAAAGACAATTCTAGATGCCACTTTTAGGACATCATATGTTATCATTCATTCCATTATCTTTTCATGAAGGGAATTTTCAAAATAAAATAAAATAAAATAAAATAAAATAAAATAAAATAAAATAAAACAAGATAAAATTTAAAATTTTTTAATTAAAATTAATTAAAATAAAATATCCTTTTTAATGATTATTTAACTATTTATTATACTACCCTCCAAACGATTAGGATGAGTCAATTATTTATAAAAGAAAATACTTTCAGTGAGCAAGAATTCATTACATCATCATTTATAATGTTACAACAGACTTACTGATATTTTCTATAGTTACTAACAGTTCACAATAATATATGAAGAAGCAGAAATGTTAATAAGCTTACAGTGTTCAGTTGTAGCTGTACAACAAGCGTCCCTCCACTGTCTCCAGGTGAGTGCTCGAGTGTGAGGACAGTTGGAAGGTCAGAGGTCACAGTGAGGTTGTTGCCGGACACAATATATCGTAATGAAAGCACATCCTGCTCATCTCTGAACACTGATGGGCTTCTCATGCACACTGGTTCCGAGCTGTTAGAACGAAGGCCCGATTGGTCCTTCGCTGAAGCAGATGAGTTACCGAAAACACCTGAGCTGTTGCTTTGTGGAGCAATTATGGTACGAATGAAGGCTGCGGCGTTGAAATCTGAAGAGACGCTAAGAGGTTTACAACCAACTGTGTGTATGAAGAGAAAGACAGAGAAAGACATTTAAGAGTTGAGTAAAAACTGGCAAAAAAAAAAAAAAAAGAGTACAGGGTTACCAGTCTTTTATAAAGAGTCAATTCAAGGACTTTTTAAAGCACCATTAATTTCAAACTGAGCACTTTTGTAAATTCACACCCTCAGCATACAGTGGGGGAAATAAGTATTGAACACGTCACGTTTTTTCCTGAAAATAATATTTCTAAATGAGCTGTTGATACGGCATTGAACCCAAACAAAACCAACACAAAAAATAAATTAAACAACAAAAAAGAAATCTGAAAAATGAGTTCTGTGTAATAACAACAGAATGACAGATAGATATCTGACAACAGATATCTGTAAGCAGCCATCTCTCCTATGAAGAATGCAGTCACATGAATAACTCAGATGTGATTTTTTTCACAGACTTAAACAGAGTGTAAAAACTTTGATGGTTCTGTGGATCTTGTCTATCAAATCTGATCTTTATTTTGTCTTTTCAATTGGATTCAAGTCAGGTGATTGGCTGGGTTATTCTACACCTTGATTTTCTTTCTCTGAAAGCATTTAAGAGTTTTTTTGTCTGTGTTTTAGATCATTTTCTTGCTGAAATGTCCACCCTGGTTTCTTCTTCATCATGCAGGTAATGTAGATGTTGGACTGAAGCAGCGAATATTAATTTACAATGAGCAAAGGCAGAGGGTTGCTGAATAACTACTGAGAGATTTCAGCTGCTGTCTGGGCTTTCACTATCTCTATACATCTCCCTTTCTTTATGTGTTCAATACTTTTTCCCAGTTTCATTTCATTTTATTACACACAACTTCATTTGTAAACTAATTAGTTTTGTTTTCTTTGCATATATGGATTCCTTTACTAACATTCAAATTTCAAATAAACAGCACCTTTAGAAATATGTTTTCTCTGAGAAAAATGGTGACGTGTTCAATACTTATTTCCCCCACTGTATGTACTGCAATAAAAATCTTTACTTAACATTTCACTTACACTTAATATTTACATTACAATATCTAAGTGATGATGTTTTGAATGTGTCAAAATAATGAGAAACTGGTAATATTCTTGTAATACACTGGTAATATATAATACTGGATTCTATAATAATATTACTGTAATATTATTATGTAATATATTTTATTACATAATATATTTTTATAATGGTTTATGTAATATATTCTGTAATATATTTATAAAATATGCATTATTTGTCATATTTCTTGTACAAGATTGCAATTTAAGATTTTTAAATTAGGATTTCTACTTTTTTTTTTTCATTCTGTGTTTTGACAGTGACATGAACAAATTTCATTTTAAATTTAATTCAAGCACATTCAAGGACCCGTGTTCATTTTTAAGTACTTTCCAGGCTTTGAATCGATATGTCTAAATTTCAAGTAGTTTCAAGAAATGTGGGAACCCTGAGTGTAGTAAAGTTAAAACAGACCTGTGACATTGGCAGAGATGTAGAAAGGTACTGTGGCGTTTGGTTGATTAGTCTCAATGGTAACCAGCAACCAGGTGTTCCACGGGGGAATGAGGACCGTTGCGGAGCAGATCTTTAAGCCTGAACAGTTCTGTTTCACCTCTGAACAGAGTCGCAAAGTGCTGGAGCCGATAGTGATTGAAAGCCCACAATCATTTCCTACATTTGCTGAGCAATTCAAGATGAAAACATCCAACCTAGAGGAAAATTCTGGAACAAAAACCCTACAAACCAAATCAAAATAGTTTAGAATTGATTTCAAAAGACACTTTACATTTTCTTCCTTTTGTAAAACAATTTCTGAGGGATCATGTGATGCTATAAACTGGAATAAATAGATTTTTTAAATTATACAGTTGAGGGCAAAATTACAAGACCTCCTGTGAAATATTCAATCATATTTTCACAGTATTTCCGACAATATTTTTTTTCTG
Organism: Danio albolineatus; assembly: GCA_903798035.1. Classification (NCBI taxonomy): domain Eukaryota; kingdom Metazoa; phylum Chordata; class Actinopteri; order Cypriniformes; family Danionidae; genus Danio; species Danio albolineatus. The sequence goes on from CAIGQQ010038154.1 coordinate 10,761,918, forward strand.
GAGAAAGTCTTATTTGTTTAATTCTGACTGGAATAAAAGAAGTTTTATAATTTTCACAAAAATTTTAAGGTCAATATTGTTAGCCCCTTAAGAAATTAGTTTTGCTCAATTGGCTACTGAACAAATCATCATTATACAATGACTTTTAATGTTTAAAAACATTTATCAATGTCTAATTACCATAACTTGCCTAGTTAACCTAGTTAAGCCTTAAATTTCACTTTAAGCTGAATACTAGAATCTTGAAAAATATCTAGTAAAATATGATGTAATGATTAAATTAAAACTATTGTTTACAAATGTGTTGCAAAACGTCTTCTCTCCGTTAAACAGAACTTGCGGGAAAAAACAAAAGAATTTAAATTTAACAGGAGGGCTAATAATTCTGACTTGTATATTAAAATAGACATTGGCAATTGTAATACTAGAGAATTCTAGGAATTTTACTAATCCACAAACAGAGAGCATACTTAAAAAGAGCTGGAGATGTAGTAAGTGTTTGAGAGAGAGGAATGTTGTATTGTAGGATTGGCAGGTCTGAGGCTCTTCTTGAAAACATCTGTGCCTGAAATAAGTACGAGCAGGACGGCAGTCCCTAAAACAGAAAGTAACACGTAATCACTTCCTTGACTTCCATTACTTGTGTATGAGGACAAAATTGGCTACATATTATATTAAATATTATAAGTAATATAATATTTGTTTTATTCTGTAAAGTTCTGAAAACATTTATTACAAATTTATAATTCAAATATTGTAATTTAAAGCATTTTTAACCCGGAAAATTGCAATTTTATGTTCTGTATTTATTAGAGCTGTGATAATATAATATGCCATATCTGTAATCCAGAGAGGCATGATAAATTAAATCTATTTTAAGTGACATGCATTTGGGAGTAGCATGCATAGGTTGTTTACTATTGTTTACATGCTATTTTTATACAGTACCTGCCTCGCGAGTACGTGCTGTTATGCTATTGGCTAGACCGTGGCCAAAGGTGAACCTAGTGCTTCAAAATAAAGAGTAAATACTAAAAATAAATACTAAATACCAGGTAGACAAGTGAGTAAAATGACAGCAGTGCATAAAAATAATAATATCTGCCTAGGTTTTCAGTCATTCGTAGTTTTTAAGAGCTAAATCTTTGCATTTTTTTAAGTCTGCTTTACATTTAATTAGATCAGGAAAACATTTTTTATTTTAGTATGATCATTACAAAATATTTAACTAAAAAAATGAATTTCTCAAGTGGAATGTCATATCACATAAATAATGTTATCAAAGTCTTTTATAACAATATTACATGGCACATTGTTTTATTCCATAAATCAATAACACATTATAAATCCATGTAATCTTAAATAATTTATTTAAGCAACTAAATGTGTTATTTTTTACGTAATGTGAAAGTAAATGTTATTTTTGCATTTTAGATTTTTTTTTAAAGTCAGATATATTACTTTTTTTTTACCTAACACTGATGGCATTCTTTTAAATTGTTTCTTAAAATGCTATATGTGTATGTGCCCTCTACATGCATAAAAACGTTTACAATCTATTAAAATTTTATTTAATGTGTACTTTAAATCAAGACAATGGCTGCTTCTCAATATGTGTTCTTCAGCGTTCTTGCATCCTCGTGCTTTCATGTAACGTCATCATCAGCCATCAAAGTTCAGTTCCAAAATTTAAGACCGCAAGAACGAAGAACATGTGAAAGTTTGCAGATGTGTTCTTGATATCGAGGATGTATTGATGCAGACTTGAGCGCAAAACTCGCTTGAGAAGTCCCAGAAGTCAATAGGGCTGAATAAAGGAAGTGGGAAGTTAAGAGTATTAAAGTTAAGAGTATGAAAATAGTAATAAACAATAAGGTATTTATTTGCTGAAACTGTTTTATTTGTATTGTGCAAGGTACATTTGTAAGGTTTTTGTGCATGTTAGATATATTGAAAAGGGTAAAAACAATAAATCTTTGTATGAATGCTGTAATGTTTAAATAATTTCCCACTAAAAATATGTGAAGGTCATGTGACCATCAGGAAAAACGCAGCATGTCATTTTTCAGAGCACATGTTCTGTGTTCTCGTGGTCTCTCGAGTTCGTTCTTCTGAGGTAACCTGGCAAGAACGTTCTATGCGAGAATGCTAGTCCATTCTCTGTATTCTTGGAATTGAGAAACAGCCAATGTGTCATCAAAAACAGCAATAAAAATAAAACAAATAATTTGATGACAAAAAATGACAATTATTTTTACAAGGCATGTAGTTTTTAACTGAAAACAAACACTATAAACAGGCATAAGATAACAGAAACACACCTGCTGCTCAATCTTGCCGTCATCCTTAGGCAGGTGGGCAGCCAGGAACCAGTCTCCTGGTTTGGGGTGCGTCACATTGAACAGCGTCACGTTAGAACTTTGTCCACTGGGAACGATCAGCGTCAAATTGTGAGCAAGAGAAGCTGATGTAGAGTTCGGAAAGGCTGTTTGAATAGGGTTAATTACTGGGGGCGCTCCTGCCCTAAAGTGCCTGTTAATGGGAACAGGATGGACAAAAGTCAGTGCTAAGCAAAACAATTTATATGCATGCTTTTATCTACTTTTACACTATAACGATCTGCAATATAATGAAAGAGTCCATCTGGGGTGATTAAAGGATTAAAGACCCAGTAAAACAGTTTGATGAACTATTTGTTTATGTGTTTTAGTCTCCTGGTATTGACACAGCAGACAATAATCTTGGGCTTCTCAGTTAAAAAGTTCTCAAGAGAATGAACAGTATATTCTGTATTCAGTAGTCTCCTAGCAGAGAACGGCCTCCAAGGAGATCACAACAAAAGAGCACATTAAATGATCTGTGTTACTATAATACAATACTGTTTCAAAAAGACGATTAAATATGTACAGACTATTACAAACTTTAAAACCTACAACATTCCCTGATTTCGGAGTAGCATAATTTCTGACAAAAAAAAGTTATAATTACAACTAACGACAATACTAGTCATATATAATATTGGATTGAGAGGCGTTTAGAAGAATTTTGGGTCATTTTTTGACTGTTGAGCAATGTTGGTTTCATTATTCTATTTATTTACTTACTTACTTAGAGCTAAACATTTCAACCATATGGACAGAGGGCTGAGTAGTAATTATATTGTGAATTACTATATTATATTTTGATACCAGATTAAAGTTACTCTTTATGTATTACATGATTACATTTAATTCACTCACATGATTTTAATTATTTTCTCTTTTATATTCTCCTTTCTAAAAATCCTACAGCATAACATATTATTTTCACTTTGGACTACATTAGTAAAATAGAATGGCCAGGTAAAATTTATGTAAATTAATTAGAGATCCTTGCTTCTGACACTGTGGGAAAAGAACTTATCAAGTAATTTGACCGTGTATAAAACTAATAACCATGCAAGTTACTAAACACTGATGATAAATAGCAAATAATAAGTCATAACATCGTGTGATATTTAGCAACTGTTAATGCCTATTTTTTTAATACCAGATTATGACAAAGATTTTTATTCTGTAAAAATTCTTTATATTATGTAAATTATTAAGGAATCTATGCTTCCAAATTTGTGGGAAAATAACTTATCAAGCAATTTGACTGTGTATGAAACAGTGATATTGTGATATTTAGTTACTGTTAAACCTCTAAGGGTTTTTCATCCAAACTTCTTAAAAATATTAGGTAGTAACACATGCATTCATTCATTTTCTTTTCTGCTTAGTCCCTTTATTAATCAGGGGTCACCACAGTGGAATGACACTGTCTATATCCAGCATACGTTTTACACAGCGGATGCCCTTCCAGCTGCAACCCAACACTGGGAAACACTCAACCACTCTTGCATTCACACACATACTTTATGGCCAATTTAGTGTATTCAATTCACCTGTACCACATGTCTTTGGACTGTGGGGGGAAACCAGAGCACCTGGAGGAAACCCACGCAAACACGGGGAGAACATGCAAAGTCTACCCAGAAAATGGCAACTGACTCAGCTGGGACTCAAACCAGCGTCCTTTTTGTTTTGAGGCGATTATGCTACCCACTACGCCACCGTGTCACCAATATTTTTACATTCCTAATATTAAGTAATTGCTCACACTGACATGCATGTAAGCAAATAAAATAATATTAATTTAATTATAACCTTTTTTTGCAAGCTCAGTGCAGTTTCTCCAAACCCTAATGTTTTAAGGGGTTTATACTGTTTATGAATGCAATATATCTATGTTTTTACTTTGTTTTTTAATAAATACAGTATGTTAATGTTTAAAGTTTAAAACAGATTTTATAAACACCTGTCTAAAAGTAATACAAAATCCAAACTGAGTGAAGTAGATCACGTTAACAACGTTTTTAAAATCCTGTGTAAATAGCAATACAACTAATCTTACAATTTGTTCCACCCAGCACTGCTTATGGATATTTTTCAAAGATGTATGTTTGCTGTCATGCATTTAGCATACATACACATTTAGTTTTTATTTTTATTGATACAGTACGTTTAATGGGTAAAGTTTAAAACAGATTTAACAAACACCAATCTAAGAGCAATCCAAACTGGGTGACCTAGATTGCGTTATTACCAACCATTTGTATCCAGTGTAAAGAGTAATACAACTAACTTTACAATTTGCAAGTATTCCACCCAGCACTGCTTATGTTTCATCTAAAGATGTATGTTTGTTGTCGTGCATTTAGCAGCATATACATACACAGTGATGTTTTGGTCGCCACAGTTGAGTCCGGATCCCCGTGAGACCGTGAGCAGCCACCGCACGAGCACCGCATCCTCCGGTACCCTGAAGTGATGGAGTCGAACATTCCCGAACCAGCTGTATTTGGACAACCTCTGAGGCGTTTTGGAGTAAAACCCGTTCAAGTAAGTGAGGTCTAGGGAAAGAGCGTGACGTCACGATGGCGTCAGATGTAAACAATCCCAAATGGCGTGATAATCCCTTAATTCACGTAAAACCTGTATACTTACTGACATTTTGTAACGTAAACATGATAACGTATATCACAATTAATGACTTACAATCCAACAGAGTAAATATGAGTACTAAATGTGAGCTGTCTTTTGTATTTTGTGACACTGAATGAGATAAGCGTGTTAGTTTGCATTTAGTATAGTGCAAATAAATTATAGCGTTTTAATTAAATGCCTGAAAAAAAGACTAGCATGGTCAAATCGCATTCATTCATCGACAAAACCAATGTTAAACGCTGAAATATATAACCTAAGAGATGCCAATCACTTCAGAGGCTCACCATCAGCAAAACAGCCAGCAGTAGCATACAGTAAAAGGCACAGTACAAAATACTTCTCCATTTTTACAGTTTAGATTCTCCACGGTCAGCCCATTGTTGTGTTCTTCAAATGTCTACGGACTGTTGTAACACGTTACTTCCTGGTTCAAGGTAAAAATACGGACGTCGGCCTCGTACGTATGCATGACTTCCTTTACGCCGCAGACTTATGTCATAAATATTAATGTCCTCCGTGGCGCTCCACCAAGATTCCTATTGGCTGGTTCTTCATGTTAAGTAATATTCATAAGAGCAAAGCAAAGCCAAGGAGCTGATTAATATTCATGATCCAACCCGTCGCCGTATAGTGGGATAAAGGGATTAGTCAGTTTACGAAATCAACTGGATGAGGGAAATTTTCCAAAGGATTAATACCATCTTGTTATTTTCTTGTTATTTTTAGATAAAAAGTTAATTTTATTTCAGCCTCATTCATAGTCATAATCCATGCGGGGCGTTTACCGCCAAGAAAATCAGCTCCTTAATATTCATAAGCCAACCGTTCAAAGATGAACTCGAAAGTCGTATATATAGATTCCACGATTGGCTTATTTAGATACAGCAACAAATGTGCAAAATATTGATACATGTGCGCAAAGATGTTTAGCATACATTTCTTTCTCTGGGAGCCTTTTGCTCTCTTTTCGTTCCACCAGATTAAAGGACACTGAAAAGTTTTGGGAAATGCAACAGTGCTGTCTGCTGGACAAGTCCAAGTTATGAGGAAAGAGCGAAGACAAAAGGTTTTCAACATATTATTATTACATAACATTACGTCAAACACTTATTTATTAGGTTATACATTTTATAGGCCTAATAATAATAATAATAATAATAATAATATATATATATATATATATATATATATATATATATATATATATATATATATATATATATTTATATTACAAATGGTAATAAGGTAAATAATAAGGTAAATAAACAAACCTGCACTTTGAAAAAAAAAAGATCTCATGTGTAGTGCTTATCAAAATGTAAACTAGGCCTATGTAGAGTTTTTATTAAAATTGTATACTTTTATGGATCACATTATGAAAAATATATCCTCAGATGCAGAATTAATTGTGAATACATGGCAGAAACCCTAAATTGGCAAATATTCTTTATATTAAATTTGTGGTTAACAACATAATCCAACTTTATACATACTCTGAAATATAAAGGTTCCAGCATTGCTGGCTCCACAAACAACATTTAACATCCATCAAACATTTTCATTTCACCAAAACAGATTTACAGTGGGTGGGGAATCAATTATGGAAATGTTGAAAACTGTCAAAGTTACCAAATGAAATAAGTTCATAGTTCATTGTATTCACTGTACAAATAAAATAAGTTCATTGTATAAGTTCATTGAAATAGTGTCTATGACATTAGAAAAAAGTTACATGAACTAATTTTCTCATTAAATAAAGTGGAACTCAAACAAAATGAGTTACAGCAAATTTCTAGTTCCCATCATCCTTTGCTGTTTGGCTGAAGGAGAATAAACGTTTACAGTGTGAAAAAAAATTCTTTGAATAAATGTGCATTAATAGGTTTTTAGTGGTCGCAAGAAGGTCACTGGTTCGAGTCCTATCTGGGCAAGTTGGCATTTCTATATGGAGTTTGCATGTTCTCTCCGTGTTCGCTTGGGTTTGCTCCCACAGTCCAAAGACATGCACTATGAGTGGATTGAACATACTTCATTGGCCGTAATGTATGAGTGTGTGTGTAAATGAGTGTGTATGGCTGTTTCCCAGTATGGGTTATGGCTGGAAGGGCATCCACTGCGTAAAACATATACCGGAATAGTTGGTGGTTCATTCCACTGTGACGACCTTTGAAATAGAGACTAAGTCAAAGGAAAACGAATGAATGAATGATTTTTAAGTGAATTAAAAAGCGTCTTCCGTGGCATCTCCCCTGTTTTTGGTTCATCCTGACACCTTTATTTTAAAGAGAGCAAATCCAAATAGTCTTACACTATTTCTTTAGTGCAATGTAAAATGTGTAAAGTTATAGAAAACCGGATGTTTTCCATACACCTTTGTTGTATAAATCAACCCAGTGTTCATTAATTTAAAAACATCATGATAATCCATAAAGTCATTGGTACACAAACAACACAGTGATCCTCCTATAATAATGTAAAAAATATTTAGCATTTTTGCATTAGACCTATATAACAGCAGCAGGATCCTTGTAAATCTTGTCATGGTGTGTAATGTGCATGTGTGCGAGAGACGGATGGTTGAATCATTACTGCTGTGTGTGTGTCTGAGCTGAAGCTGCTCCTGTTCTCTGACATCTGTTGGTCCAGATGCTGAGCTCTCACTGATGCTCATTAGCCCTTCTATTGCCCTGCGTCCGGCTCATATTCACTCATGCTGAGCACACACACTCTATTTATCTCTCTCTCTCTCTCTAGATCGCTCTCTGACACAGACACAGAAACATGCACACTGAAAGAAATGATACTCTGAACCAAATCACTGTTAAAAAAATCCTCAAAGTATATTTTAACATTGCAAACTTTTACAATTTAATTTTACTCTAAATCAAAAATATTTACTGTGGTCAAGAAAAAAATGTAATATACACAAAGTAAAAAGGGTTGTTTAATATGGAGATTACTAATAACTCATTTTTACTTTTGTACAATGTAGATTTAAAAAAACAATGAGACAAACACATTTTTTTTTACCCTTACAACAAAGTATAATTTTGCTTTGGATCAACTTAAAAAAATGACAAATTTTGTTACAGCTAAAATTATTACTTTTGTAGTTTTGACTTTGTTGAGACTGGAAAATGTCATTAAATATTAATCAAAATACTTATTTTGTTTAAGAAAAAAAAAACACTTATTTTTTTAGACAAAATTAACAAAATATTCAACTTGCATATATCATTCATTCTTTTTTTTTCAGCTGAGTTCCCTTATTAATCGGGGGTCGCCACAGCAGAATGAACCGCCAACTTATCCAGCATATATTTTAAACAGTGGATGCCCTTCCAGCTGCAACCCAACACCGGGAAACACCCATACACGCTCATTCACACTCATACAAGACGGCCAATTTAGTTTCAATTCACCTACAGTGCATGTCTTTGGACTGTGGGGGAAACCGGAGCACCGAGAGGAAATCCATGCAAACACGGGGAGAACATGCAAACTCCACACAGAAATGCCCACTGAACCAGCAAGGACTTCAAACCAGCAACCTTCGTGCTACTCACTGCGCCACCGTGACGCCCAACTTACATATTAATTTTGGAAAATAAATGTTTTTAACCAATAGCGCTTTGAGCTTGAGAAAAGCACATAAAAATAAAATGTATTATTATTATTATTATTATTATTATTAATATTATTAATTCTAAAATCAAAGTAAAGTTTGGACTAAACTGCACTCAAAAATATTTTTTTCTTTTTGCTGATAACTTATTTAAAATGAGCTGAATCAACACAACTCTTGAGTTTTTTGGGGGGAACAACTTAATTATCTTATGTTCAGTCTACTTAAATGTGTAAAAACATTCAATCATTAATCAGATGCTGATTAAACTCACATTAGAAATATATGAAACTGAATAGTATCTTTTTCATGTGGTCACACAACATGAAAACTGCTGGTTTCAAATACTTTAGGAAACACTAATGCTTTTATTTTATTTTTCCATGGGGGGTTAGTTTTATTTTTTACTTTAAGGCAAATAGGTTAACATCAGAAACTGGGGGCATCACAGTGGCACAGTAGGTAGCACGATTGCCTCACAGCAGGAAGGTTGCGGGTTTGAGAGTGGAGTTTCTCACTGTGTTTAGGTGGGTTTCCTCCGGGTGCTCCGGTTTCCTCCACCGTCCAAAGACATGTGGTATAGGTGAATTGAATATGCTTAATTGTCAGTAGTGTATGTGTGTGAATGAGAGTAAATGGATGTTTCCCAGTCCTGGGTTGCAGCTGGAAGGGTATTCGCTGCATAAAATGCTGGATAATTTGGCGGCTCATTCTGCTGTGGTGACCCCTAAGGGACTAAGCCGAAAAGAAAATGATGAATGAAAATCAGAAGCCATCATTTTTAATTTAATCCAATATAATAATGTTTCAATGCACACACACACACACACACACACACACACACACACACACACACACAC
>CAIGQQ010038154.1:10771439-10810921 GCA_903798035.1 Danio albolineatus
ACACACACACACACACACACACACACACACACACACACACACACACAACTCTGATTCTTCCACCTGCCTCAGATTTTCTCCTGATGCCTCTGAACAAAGCATTTCTTTCAATCACACACGTTGTTTGTTTTGAAGTCTGACATTCAACACATTTTCTAATGTTCTTTTTCTGTAAGCAGACAAACCTGAAAGACCTGTTCCTTATGACCATAAAGAATTTAACACTTGAAATGTAATTGGTTGTCCTTTGTCTGTTGCTGATAAAAATAAATATTTCTCATGTAATATTTCATGTCTTATAAGTTTTATCATCTTAAGGCTGTTTACTTCAGTACAATGTTTTATATATTGTGAAATTTGACTTTTGTGACAACAACAAGCCCAAGGGAGTGTCATTTTCAGTCTTTTTTCTGCTGCTTTTTTAAAATAAATACAAACACACAAACTCAAACAAATCTATAAAACTATTTGCCAATAATTGCGCATACAATTAATTCATAGCCTCAATACATTTAGACATTTCAGTAATTACTGCCTTAATTGCATTTAGTAATTGACATTTTATTATTAATATTATTTGCACGTTCAAGCACCTTCTTTGTGATTTAGCCTGTATTCCTTTCAGAAATAACATATAAAATATAAAACAAAATTTGGTTAATAATTTCTGCTGCTGCATGACGTTTGCTGAGTAAAATGCTTGCACTTTTGATATTGTGTATACATATTTCTAAACGTATATAAATAAATACGACAATAATCATCATTTCTTTTATTGTCAATAATTGTGCATTCAATAAATAATATATATATTTTATAATATACAACTGAAGTGGAAAGTTGCCCTAAAATTATTGAACACCCATTCTTTACTTGGGACAATTAAAAAAAAAATTAATACATTTAATCCACTTCAAATGTTGTGTTTTGGCTTTAATTTTAAGGTCAAAAATACCTCGCACTTCTTTATTTCTTTCTTTGTGTTTGTGTGTCGACTTAGCTTTTTCAACATTATTTGTAAGTTCAAACACAATAGCACTTTTTTTCTGATTTAGTGTGCTTTCCTCAGAAAATAACAGTTTGCTGCTGAATGTCGTGCATATGCTAAATGAAATATTTGCAGATTTTATAGCGACAGGACTTAAAGGTAAAACACTAACATGAGCTTCATTAGCTTGCTTGCCTTTTTAATGGGGTTTTATAAAGGGTCTCATTCAAAAGTCAAAACGGCGTAAGATGCGATTTCACGCCTTTTTAGCTTCACCCTTAAGTGGCCCCAGTCGGCGATAACAGCTGTGTGTCAGCCGGTGTGTCCGTGTGCGCAGAGCGGCCGGACACTTGAGCGTCCCCCGGCAAACCCTGCGCTCGGCGGCCGCACAGCGCTCCAGTTTCCGCTCGTCTCTCCGGTTGCTGGGCGCCAAAACAAACTCACGCTCTGTTTGAGCAGAACACAATTTTAGACGCGAGCGTAAATATTTGCTCAGAAAACACAGATCCACACGAGCGGAGGCTATAAATGAGCAAACCGCTAATTATCCATAACGAGAAACGGACAGCACGACTTCACGAGCCACATTCATCCAGCAGCTCGCGGTAAGAGACTTGACACTTTCAATCTTCTTCTTAAAATTTTATTTTTATATATGTTATTTTAAAAACCTGTGGAATATTTAAAGATATAGACTCATATAATTTAATTATAATTTTGGAAATCCTAATGCACATATTATATATTTTTTCTCGCATAAGATAAAGCTATCTTTAATCTTCATGATTTTCCTTTTCTTTTCTTTCTTTCTTTCTTTCTTTCTTTCTTTCTTTCTTTCTTTCTTTTTCTTTCTTTCTTTCAAAAACTATTAACAGTTGGCAATTTTGTATCTATTATTTTAACATAAATTATTGGCATATATAGTCTATATATTTTTGCACAATATAATATAATATAATATAATATAATATAATATAATATAATATAATATAGAATAAAATGTGTATAAATAACCCTAGAGAAACCCTTACCTTATACTTAGACACATGTCAGGTTCCGATCACTGTCTGGGTCACTGGGGCAAAGGTGTATGATGTTGTGGACTCCACAACCCCATGTTACATTATCGATGATTTGTCTATGCACCTGGAAGTTGTACATCAAAACAAAATAGTTAAATAAATGTTTATGAAATGAATAAATGCATCATGCATATATAAATACACAAATTCATCATTAAATCACAAAACAATTAAAATTAAACTAAAATAAAAAGGGCGACACGGTGGCGCAGTAGTGCTGTCGCCTCACAGCAAGAAGGTCGCTGGTTCGAGCCTCGGCTGGGTCAGTTGGCATTTCTGTGTGGAGTTTGCATGTTCTCCCCGTGGTTGCGTGGGTTTCCTCCGGGAGCTCCGGTTTCCCCCATTCCAAAGATATGCGGTAGGTGAATTGGGTAAGCTAAATTGTCCATAGTGTACTGTATGTGTGTAAATGAGAGTGTATGGATGTTTCCCAGAGATGGGTTGCGGCTGGAAGGGCATCCGCTGTGTAAAACAAATGCTGGATAAGTTGGCGGTTCATTCCACTGTGGCGATTCCTAATTAAGAAAGGGACTAAAAGAAAATGAATGAATGAAAAAATAAAAAATTTACTAAAACAATATAACCCAAATTTAAACATAACAGAAGCCTTTATAAGTCCCCAAATGACACAAAATTACTGACTAATTATTTTCACGTTATGTTAATCTTGTACAAATGCATACAATCAGAATTTCAACACACTAATTTTCCTTTCCTGATATAAAAGAATGCAGAACGCTTCTTCGCAATCAGTGTTAAGAGTGGCTTTGAGTTCTAGCAACTTGTTTTCACACTCAAAAAAATGATGTTTGCTGCTTGTTTAAAATACTTATTTAAAACAAGCTGAATCGACAAAATTCTTGAGTTTTTTTTTTGCGGGGACAACTTAATTATTTAATGTTCAACCAACTTAAATGTGTTAAAATAATTAAGTTAACTTAATCAATTTGTGGGCACCACGGTAGGGTAGTGAGTAGCACGTTCGCCTCACAGCAAGAAGGTCGCTGGTTCGAGCCCCGGCTGGGTCAGTTGGCATTTCTGTGTGGAGTTTGCATGTTCTCCCCACACTCTATAATTTCTAAGACTTAAATCAATGCAACCCGAGCACCACACAGACAAATCAACCCAGCTCCATGGGTCAAATCAACTCCCAGCAGGAGCTGACTGCAATGCCACATGTATATATTATTATTATAAATGTTTACGACCAACCCATAAATATGAAATGAATTGTTTTGAATGCAGTTAACAATTTGTATTTAGTTTTGTGTGATCTCTGAGGTAAAGTGTATTTACAAAGTGTAATGTGCTGAACAAATGTAATGGGACAAAAAATGAAGAAAGCCAATACAATATTCACCTGTTTGTTTTTGATTTGGTTAATGATTTTAAAAGAAAGCTACAAATTACATTTGAAAATATAACCTATTATTAAGTCAAACTAACCTGTTATTTAAGTGAAAATAACCAATTATTGGGTAGAAAAAACAACCCATTTTTGGGGTTAAAAATGATAACCAAATTACTTGGGTTAATTTAACCCCTGATGTGTTCTGTCCTATATTTACCCAGCAATAGGGTTAAAAAAACCCAATTTGGGTAGTTTTTAACACTGTGTTTTTTAGAGTGCAAGGTTGCGTGGGTTTCCTCCGGGTGCTCCGGTTTCCCCCACAAGTCCAAAGACTTGTAGGGTAAATTGTCCGTAGTGTATGAGTGTGAATGTGTGTGTATGGATGTTTCCCAGAGATAGGTTGCGGCTGGAAGGGCATCCGCTGCGTAAAAAATATGCTGGATAAGTTGGCGGTTGATTCTGCTGTGGCGACCCTGGATTAATAAAGGGACTAAGCCGACAAGAAAATGAATGAATAAATGAATCAATTTGTGTTGGGACAACAAGTGTGGAGCCCAGCATTTTTTACAGACAAAGTACAATGAATGATTTACAAATATTTGAGTGACGTGAACTCTTTCAATTAATTCCACTGTTCAGGTCTGACAGTTTCTAGGATGGCAGCGAGTGTGATCAGGAATCTAAGCAATCTGGGCTTGCCGAAGCCCTTCCCTCCCTGCTTCTTTCTGGCTGAGGATGAAGAGGAGACTGAGGAAGAGTATGAAGAAGACCTGAGAGAGGACAGTCTGGAAGATGATGATGATGACGGAGGAGCCAATCACGATGAAGAGCCCCAGAGTTTTGATTCCACCTCAAATAACACTGAAATGACCACCCAGCTCCTGCGCTTCGCTGAGCTCATCAGCAGCGACGTCCAGCGATACTTTGGCCGGAGCAAAGATCCCGATGCTTGTGACATTTACGCAGAGAGACCGTGTCCCAAAGTCAGCGGCCGCCAGCGCTACTACGCAGACTTCATCAAAGTGGCTTCTTCGGGGCCGCCGGAGCAGCCGGAGCCACTGGGGCCTCTCGCGGAGCTCTTCCAGGAGGCTCAGAGGAAAGGCCGGGGGTTACCAATGAACCAGCGTCGCCTTCCTGTCAGCTTCTGGACGGAGCCTGTGGCACAGCAGCTCCATGTGTTGAGTGATAACTGTGATTCAGACACGCAGGAGGTCTCGCTCGGCCTGATCCACAGCACTGACAGCTCCATCGGGATGTTCAGCACCGGCATGAGCAGCTCCAGCCTCTCCGGGACGCTCAGCAGCTCTAGCACTCCAGACTTCAGTGATTTACTCGCTCACTGGGCCACAGACAGAGACAATCCTGCTGAGTTCAGCTGCGACTATCAGATATCATAACCAATGCACAAAGAAGATCACAGGGTTAAAGAGATTCCCGCAAAAACAAACGTTTACTCACTATTTATTCACCCCCAATGGTTCCAAACCTTTATGAGTTTCTTTCTTTTGTTGAACGCAAAAGAAGATAGTTTGAAAAAAGCTGGAAACATGTAATCCATTGACTTCCAAAGTACATGTAAACAATTTCCTGTAGAATCTACAAAACTTACTTGCAGCGGTTCATCAATAACTTACTGTAAATCAATTACAGTAAAATACAGTATTTACTTTTACAGCTTTTTATCTTGCTGTACTGTATATGTATTTACAGTGTTGTATATCTTTACTATAAAATATACAGTAATATTCATAATACAACTTTAAAATATAGTAACATACTGCATAACTGTCCTAGAGTAAATTACAGTTATATTTACAGTACAATACTGGGTCCCACTTTATAGTAAGTGTCCTTAACTACTATGTACTTGCATCAAAAAATAAATACAATGTACTTACTGGGTTCATAATGTATTTAAGAACACTTGTGGTGCTCTTGAGGTGGGACATGGGTAAGGTTTGGTGGTATTGATAGGTTTAGGGGGGGTTTAGATGTAAGGGATGGACAAATGTAATTACAAAAATGTATTACAGATGTAGGTACAAATAGTTATTTAATCAAGCATAAGTACAATGTAAAAACATATATTTACACAATATGTACGTTGTAATAAATTATTAATTTCGGTGTTAGTACATATTAGTTAAGGCCACTTAATATAAAGTGGGACCCAATACTGTGTCATTTACAAAAATCTTTAACAGTGTATGAAAAACAAATGCTAGTCAATAGACGAATTACCAATCTACGTCACACGGGTCCCCGGTTGTAAAAAAAAAAGACCGGTTGCAATAGACATGCCGTGTTTTGCGGTAGGACGCTAAATTCGATACACTTTTACTTTGACACTACACTGCTTCTAATGACAACCGCAGACGTCAAAAACGCTCGACTCTGCAGTTCTCATTTCATATCAGGTAAGTTCACGCTACGCTGAATCATACACATTACTCATTTTTGATTGCAGCAACAATATCAGCAAAAACTACGGTGGCCGAGAGAGGTTAACGCGCTGCAATTTAAGAAAGCACATGCAATAACAAAAAACACCAGCAAATTAAGAAACGATCTTCATCAATTTGACAGCACACCTGTTACAAATTGTCACAACACAGACAACGGAAGAAACGCGCAGCAAATTGGTCAAAACACAACGGAAGAAACGCGAAGCAAACAGTCACATAACACAACGGAAATGTTTCAAGAGGACCCAAAAACATGACGGACCCAGCTGAGATACGGACCCACCGTGACTGTTGTTCAGTGAAGTGATTGGTGGTCTTTGAAAGGTGAGTTGTTTTTCGTTTATTTTAATATCCTGATTACATGATTCTGTTGTCTTTTGTTAAATTATCAGCCTAATTAATGATTAACTAAAACGTTGCGTTATTAAATAAATTAACTACATCCGTATCTCAGCTGGGTCCGTCATGTTTTTGGGTCCTCTTGAAACATTTCCATTGTGTTATGTGACTGTTTGCTGCGCGTTTCTTCCGTTGTGTTTTGACCAATTTGCTGCGCGTTTCTTCCGTTGTCTGTGTTGTGACAATTTGTAACAGGTGTGCTGTCAAATTGATGAAGATCGTTTCTTAATTTGCTGGTGTTTTTTGTTATTGCATGTGCTTTCTTAAATTGCAGCGCGTTAACCTCTCTCGGCCACCGTAAAAAACACTTAAATATGGTGAATTAAACTGCGGACACTGAATGCTTAGAATGAAATGTAAAAATGTAAGTTAAGTGTTAAGTTAAACTCGAATTGAGTTAAATGTGCACTGATTTTATTTTTTGCTGTGCAGGTATAATGAATAATGACCAGGAGTCCGCTGCTAAAGCAGACAATAGTATCTGGATGCAGCCTTTATGATGCACTGTGAGGGGTAGAATTAGCGGTGGGGTTAGGCGAGCCCATTAAAAAGCATTGGATGCAGCTCAGATTGCACTGCACCAGGTCTGCATCCAGACCCATCCCGAAGCAGAAGCAATGCTGCGATGCTTGTGAGTGACAAAATGTTAGCATTTATACTCCAAGAGAAGATCACTGACTACAGTATGTCATGCCTTAAGGTTGTTCTGGTTGGTTGGAAAAGAAACGTAACAGATGTGAAATTCAGCTTCAGTCTTCTAGTCTACCCCTGTGGAATAGCAGACAGACGCACACAACAAAGAATGCTTATCTACTTCAAGGTTGTCTAGTCCTAGCAAGTATCTTATCATTATGGCAGATTACACACACACTATGAGAACAGGAGCTTACAGAGTACAATGAAATACAAAAACTACAACAGAAACAACCTAATTTGTAATACGCCATAATAGCAGGGTTGCAGGGGTCACTCATCAGCACTTCAGTCTTCTGGACTATTGCATATATTCCCTGATTCGTCAAGCCCCTCTCATATGACCATTACACAACCGGTAGTAGGCCTGCACAATTTATCATTTCAGCATCGATATTGCAATGTGGATCTGCAGTGTTGAGGGATTGCAGTTAATAAGCAAAACAATTGAGCATGTGCACGTTTCATTATTCAATTTCTGTACCTGAATACTGTTTGACTCTCTGGAAACCATTAAGCACTGTTTCTTTTACTTATTTACTTATTGCTCCATTGTAATTATTCTTGCTTGCAATGTGTTTTTTAATACAAGATTCACACACTTCATTTCAAAATTGCATCCAAAGTTATTCAAGCTATCTTGAGAAATTGTACTCATATCTCAATATATATCACAGAAAAAAACAACATGCAATGTCAGATTTTTCCAATATTGTGCAGCCCTGACTGGTAGACTGCAAGAATGACTGCAGGGAAAATATGCTGATAGTGAACGTGACTGGTCATGTATCACGTGTTTTTGGCTGTATTCTGTGGACAGATATTGTTTTTTCTGAAACGCAGTAAAAGTGCCAGTCTAGACATGGAGTGTTTTCATTCTACAAATTTTTCAAATAAAAAAAAGCTCTAGTGTAAATGCTGAAAAATACTGAAAAATATGAAATAATAAAACAAAAATTGGTGAATTCCACTGTGGCGACCCCTTAATAAAGAAAGCAATAAACCGAACTTCAAGAGTTCACACTTAGCTGATGATTGATAATAAAGCGTGTTTGGCATGCTGTCTCGGGAGAGAGCCCTGAGCTCAGAATATCCTTGAGGCTGGGGCTCCCTCCCATTTAAAGGGCGAGAGGAGAGTTTGAGCTCAGGTGAGTGTCAAGAACTCCCCCCACTTGTGAATGTGCTGAGATATATTTGACTAGGTTGCCTAAAGATGCTATTTAAGAGTAGTTGATTTATTTATGTTGTATGTTTTTTGGACGGTGGGAGGAAACCGGAGAGCCCGGGCAAAACCCACGCGAACACGGGGAGAACATGCAAACTCCACACAGAAATGCTGACTGGCTCGGGGAGAGGCCAAACCAGCGACGTTCTTGCTGTGAGGCAACAGTGCTAACCACTGGGCCACCGTGCCACCCTATCGGAGAAGGGGAGGAGTTGGGGTGGAAGGGGGGATTCTTCAAGACGAAGATGACTAATGGTAACTGATGGTAATTTATAGTGTGTCAGCATTCGTCTGATTGGTGCAATATGAGGAGCTGATGTGGTACCAGCTGTGTTCAATCATAAGCACGTGATCCTCTTGAAATTAGTTTATAAATAAACCCCAAAACTGTAAAATGCTGGGTTCCACACAATCGATTTGTGTTTGAACAATATTAACATTAGTTTTTTTTTTTTTTACAAATGAAAGTGGATTAAACATAAAAGAATTAAGTTGTCCCAAAAAAGCTAGAGATTTGTGTTGTTTTAGCTCATTTCAAATAAGTACACAAGAATTATAATGAAGTTTATCATTAACTATTTTGTAACCTTTTGATTTCATATAATTTGTCAGGTTTCTTTAAATGCATGTTAATACTAACACTAGTCCCTTTATTAATCTGGGGTCGCCACAGCGGAATGAACCGCCAACTTATCCAGCATTTGTTTTACGCAGCGGATGCCCTTCCAGCTGCAACTCATCTCTGGGAAAGAAAAAGCCTGATCTAATAAGTTAAATTCTATGAGATTGGTATACTTGATATTAGGCGCCAAAATTGACGCAGCTCCACACTCCACACAGATGAATTAATAAGAAGCATTTTAAACACATTGAATTTGTTGACATTATTAATCTTGTTCGTGTTTGTTTCATTTACGTGTAACTAACAAATATCATAAAGTTTATTAGTTAAATTATTATTAAATCAATATTAAAACTAAATAATAATAATAATAATGCATTTTTTCATTGTGTGTTCCAAAGCGCTACAAAAGAAAAATCAAACATGCAATAAAATACAGGTATACATTAAACAATTCTAAAATATAAACACAGAATAATCATAAATCTAAAAATGCAGTCTTAAAAAGATGAGTTTTTAGCATCTTCTTAAAACTAGCTAGTAAGGAAGCATTTCTTACAGAATAAGGGAGAGCATTCCATAACCTAGGTGCAGCAACAGTGAAGGCTCTCCCCCCATTGATTATATAATCCAAATCAATGGAAATTTTATATGCAATCAGAATACATAAACCATATTTTTTAGGTCTAAAAATTTTTTTGAGTGTAATTTGAACACAGTAAACGTTGTTTTTTTTTTTGGTTTTGTTTTTTGAGTGATGGAAAGTTAGTAAGGAACATTTGAGACATTTTAATTTATTTCAATTACTAAATAACTGAAACTAATAAGCCAAGTAATAAAGACTTTTTTAAATAAAGCTAATAAAAATGACAGAACAAAAATTTATAACATTAAAATTAAAGGGAGAACTGACAATGTAAAAATAACATCTAACTCAAAATATGAACTCGGGACATACAATGTTTACAAACCATCCAAAAAAAGAGACTTATTTGACAGCAGAATACTTAGATCACAATCAAATACTCCAGAAAGCCATGCACTTGTGACACTCGCATTCATAACAGTTGTTCAGTTGAACAGAAGAATGTGTAAAAACCGAAAGAGATCACACATGGTCAACTGGTTTCAACACTTCCTTAAGATAATCAACACAATGTCTCAATGCCTTGTCATGCTACGCAATACATTATAAACAATACAAACTAAACTGCCTGTCTGCATAAATGTCAAGCTGAAGATCTGACTAATGCAGTAAACATGATGTAATAAGTTATAAAATAAATACATTTAAATAAATCAGTGCAGTGAGTGTGTTTGCCTGTGCAAGAAAGAAAAGCGGTTGTAGTTTTATTACGTGTGTGAGTTCTGCATGTGTGTATTTGGTCTTTTATTGAGTGAGTGCTTACGTGTCTGATCAGTAGGAACTCACTAGTGAACGTGGCACAGGAGCAGATATGAACAGATATGAACACGTGGATTGGTCACTGCTAATTCACACACTGACAGTCAGAGAATGGATAGCCATCGTGCTACTCGTTTTGTCAGTTGTTGTTTTGTATGTTTAAACAGGATTTCAGAAATACTTTGACTGTTAAAAAATATTCTAATTACAATCACAAAAGCAATATTATCTACAAAAAAGCAAGTCAATTGTCCACTTTAATATTTAAAATAACATTTGTTAGTGAATTTATGATATGATATGATATAATATAACAATGTTCCCAACTGAATAACTGTCAGTCCAGACTGATTTAATAATAACATCACTACATCTAAACATACAAATTAACAAGTTGACACTGATTTATTTTTGGTCCTATATCTTGGTTATATTATATTATATTACATTATATTATATTATATTATTCATTTTCTA
The DNA here is from genome assembly GCA_903798035.1 of Danio albolineatus. NCBI lineage: Eukaryota > Metazoa > Chordata > Actinopteri > Cypriniformes > Danionidae > Danio > Danio albolineatus. The sequence continues at coordinate 10,782,147 of CAIGQQ010038154.1, forward strand.
TTAGGCTTAGTCCCTTTATTAATCTGGGGTCGCCACAGTGGAATGAACTGCCAACTTATCCAGCGTTTGTTTTACGCAGCGGATACCCTTCCAGCTGCAACCCATCATTGGGAAGCATCCATACACACTCGTTCACACACATACACTACGGACAATTTAGCTTACCCAATTCACCTATACCACATCTTTGGACTGTGGGGAAAACCGGAGCACCCGGACTAAACCCACGTGAACACGGGGAGAACATACATAACTTCACACAGAAATGCCAACTGAACCAGCCGAAGCTCGAACCAGCGACCTTCTTGCTGTGAGGCAACAGCGCAACTCACTATAAACCCACAATACCCACAATAAAAACAATTTAAAGCAAAAAATAATGTGCATACACACACACTTTTCCCTAAATAAATATAAACTATATTCTCGCCTTTTAAAATGGACCTTTATTTAGTTTAACTAATAAGCCAAACCATGTAAAAAACAAAAAAACAAAAAAAACAAACAAACATTATATTCATCTAATGGTCAGCTTTCCAAAATACTTAATAACATTTTATATAAAATGTAATTTTTGTATAAATAAATTTTGTATACATTTTGCATAAAATAAAGTTTGTATAAAGACATATCTATAGGGTATTTAATAATGTTGTTAAAACATTACAGAAATCATTAATGGAAAGTTTTCTTTAATACTACAGTGTTAAAAATATCAGTAAATAAGCAGTTTTACGTATTTCGTGATTCATGTTTTTAATTAGTATTTTTCCTCATTTATTTTGAAATGCATTACGGGACCTTAATCTGTTGCTCTAACAACTTTTAACCTTGAAACATTCGAAAAAGTGACTTTTATTAATATCTTTGATAGTTTAAAGTGATGTATTGTCTGGGTTGGAGTTGTATATTACGGTACAAAAACCTTGTAATAGAATGCCAGACTTATTCTTCTCTATTCTTATCCCTTATCATATATTACTAACTACTAAAATGTCAACAAAAGTTACTTTGTTAAACTGTAGAGTTGAATTTTCAACATCCAAAAAGTCTACATTACAGAAATCAAGCTCCCATAATAAAATAAATAAAGTAATTAATTAATAAATAAATTAAATTCGGCTAGTTTTTATTCTAGCCGAAATATAACAAATAATACTAGAAGAAAAGATATGATAGGAAATACTGTGAAAAATTCCTCGCTCTGATAAACATCATTTGGAAATATTTGAAAAAGAAAAATAATTCACAGGAGGACTAATCATTTTGACTTCAACTGTACCTAGAAATGTTTTATTCCTTCCCAAAATGCACCATAGTTTTATTATAGCCCTGTAGTAAAAGTATTGTCTGGGTTGGAGTTGCATATTACAGTACAAAAACCTTGTAATAAGCTGCCAGTACATGTTCTGTTATTTTACAGAGCTATTCCTCTTTATTCTTATCCATTATCATATTTCAAACTACTAAAATGTCAATAAAAGTCACTTTGTTAAACTGTAAAGTTGAATTTTCAACATCCAAAAAGGCAACATTACAAAAATCAAGCTCCCATAACACATTTCACCACCGCAAATAACCAGAAAACACAAAATATGGAAACAGTTTACTTCTTTGTTATGTAATGTTTGCATAGCTATTTGCAAAAATGTAAAACATTAATATATTAAAAACCTTTTCATCCCACCATGAATGTAAGCAATAAGGAAAAGCCCACACAAGCAAGTATTTTTTCCAAGATGCCAAGCGACACGAATGTAAGAAACGGATTAAAACGTTAAAATAATTTGCCTGTAATCTCCAGCTCATTTTCCTCTCTCCAACAGTCTCAGACCAGTAGATTTGCACCACGCAGCTTTTGAATGATTCGTCAGCGTCAGGGTTTCTCTTATCAGCAGCACAAGAGCAGACAGCAGCCTTTTACAGCTCACTTCAGCAACATCCTCCTCAACTGATCCACCATGAGGTTTCTACACATCCTGGCTCTCGGCCTGCTCATCGGCGGTCTGTGCACGAGCGCTGACGAGGAAAGCACTGAGGAGAAATCTGAGGAGAAAGTTGAGGACAGCTCTGAAGAAGACACGGAGCCAGAGAAGCCAGAAAAGACAGACGAAATCACAGAAGACAAAGACGTTTTGATTCTTCACAGCGTCAACTTTGACAGAGCTCTCAGTGAGAACAAATACCTGCTCGTGGAGTTTTGTAAGTACTTGATGATGACTATACAGTTGAGGTCTGAATTATTAGCCCTCCTCAATTATTAGCCCCCCTGTATATGTTTCCCCAATTTTTGTTTAACTGAAAGAAGAGTTTTTTCAACATATTTCTAAACCTAGTTTGTTCTGTAGTCAATGGAAAAAAATGCTTAAGGGGGCTAATAATACTGACCTTAAAATGGTTTTAAAAAATGTAAAACTGCTTTTATTCTAGCCGAAATAAAATAAATAAGACTTTTTCCAGAAGAAAAAATATGATAGGAAATACTGTGAAAAATTCCTCACTCTGATAAACATCATTTGGAAATATCTGAAAAAGAAAAAAATAATTATTTTGACTGCAACTGTACCTTGAAATGTTTTATTCCATCCCAAAATGCACCATGGTTTTATTATAGCCCTGTAGTAAAAGTGAAAACCTTCTAACCAACCTATAACCACAGTTTTACATTGCTAAGCTACCAAAAAGCTATGTTAATCAGTTGTTTGGTAGTTTTTTTGGTAGTTTTTTGGTAGTTTTTTGGAAGAAGTAAGCACAATCTGATCTTTAAAATAGGAAATACAAGGTAATGAGTTAAGAAATGGTTTATATATTTTTTAAAAAGTGTCAGTTTAGTTGCATATTTAGTTATTAAATAGCTACATTAATAATTTTTGTTTTTGTAGTTAAACCATGGTTCATTTTCCTAAGGAATGGATATGATTATTTTGCTTACAAAAGGTCAATCTGATCTTTAAAATTGAAAATATAGGGTCATGAATGAAGAAATGGTTTAAGTTAGAAGAAAACGTGTCAGTTTAGTTGCATATTAAGTTATTAAATAGCTACATTAATCAGTTTTTTGGTAGTAAAACCATAGTTCATTTTTATAATGGATGGATATGATTATTGTGCTTACAGAAGGTCAATCTAATGTTTAAAATAGGAAATAGAGGGTTGTGATTGAAGTAATGGTTTAAATTAAAAGAAAAGGTGTCAGTTTAGCTGCATATTTAGTTATTAAATAGCTACATTAATCAGTATTTTGGTAGTTAAACCATGGTTCATTTTCCTAAGGAATGGATATGATTATTGTGCTAACCAAAGATCAATCTGATCTTTAAAATAGGAAATAGAGGGTCGTGAATAAAGAAATGGTTTCAGTTAGAAGAAAAAGTGTCAGTTTAGTTGCATATTTAGTTATTAAATAGCTACATTAATCAGTTTTTTGGTAGTAAAAACATGGTACATTTTTATAAGGGATGGATATGATTATTGTGCTTACAGAAGGTCAATCTGATCTTTAAAATAGGAAATACAGGGTCATGAATGAAGAAATGGTTTCAATGAGAAGAAAAAGTGTCAGTTTAGTTTTATGCAAACTATTCTGTTCAAGGGCGGGCGGCACAAAAAAAGCTCAAGGATGTTTGACACATCGTCTGTTAGCAGCACACCTGTTATTTCTCCCACACTTGAAATGGAGGCCAGTAATTCAAAAAAAAGTTTACAACAGTGTTTTGTGTATTGAATTAATGCCACTGCAGCAAAAAGGTGATACCTGACTGTCATTATCAACATTACCTGTGCTAAATTTTGCATTTATGCAAACTGCAACTAAACTGGCATGATAAGATAAAATAAGTATAGGCTCTAGTTGTCAAACGATGTTGTAACAATTAAAAAAAATGTTGCTTGGTAAAATGTTTTGAATGTTTTAACATTTTGTCTTACTTTGCCTGAATGTATGCAAATTAAAGACATACGTAACCATTGGGTCAAAAATGTAATTCAAAACAATTATTGTCCATATCATCTAAATTTGCATAACTGAGAAAGTACAGTTATGCGCATGTTAAGTGTTTTTTTATTTTACAGTGTTTAACCTTTTTACCCTTCATTTTTTTAAATGTAAAAGATCTGTTCAAGTCCAACCTTATGTCAACCTTACATTCATGTTCATCTTAACATCTGTTCAAAATAGCATTATGACATTATACTCATTCTAACTGAGTTTGGTAATCCCACGAGTCACAACTAAAATGTACAATTTTTGTGTCCACAAACCCTACTCCAAACCCAACCATCATTGGAGGATGAGTAAATCGTAAAATTTATGAATGCGATCAAACAAACTCATGTGAATTAACTATTAAATCAAAAATGTATGAGAGTGTGTTGGTTGTTTTAATTTAAATTGGGTAAAATACAGACAAACCTAAACTTTGGGTTAAAATGGAAACTGTACATTTAATCCCAAAAAACTGTGGTTGGTTTGTCCATATTTTAACCAAAAAATTTGAAATGAGTTGAAATAACCATGTGCAAGATACAACATCTAGATGCACTGGGACGCATCGTCAGTGATGTGTCCTGGGGTCACTGGGTGTTATCGGTCTTTCAACGTCAGCCACCCTCGCCAAGGTGACCCAGCTGAGGCCCCGTTTACACTAGTGCGTTTTCGTTTTAAAACGCAGAAGTTTTGCTATGGTTACGCCATCCATCCACACTACACAGGAGTTTTCGAGGCGTGAAAACGAATCGTTTTGGAAATGCTGGAGAGGCCGTTTTCATTCTAAAATGCTGCTGCTCTGTCTCAGTGTGGATGGGGGAAACGGAGACCTTTGAAAACGGAGGCGTGGCTGCTGAGATCCGCTACGCGATTGGGGCTTTTGGGTCATTGCGTATCCTTCCCTTGTTCGTCAAGCGCACGTGGCTATAACGTCACCGGCAGACGGCAGACCAGTCTTCACTGTAAACACTGTAATTTCGATAGCTATGGATGTTTTATATTCATTTGTTACTTTAAGTAACAACTCGACCTCGTCATCTGTCCTCAAAAAGACCTCTCTTCCTTTCTTTGCCATCGCATTCATCGTTCAACCAGCGTTTGTTGACTAACAATAACCAAATGCCGAGCGAGACACATGCTTCCTGTTTATACTTGAACGCGCATTCCCAGAGTGCGCGAATGGTCACGTGATATACGTTTCTGGTGGCGTAGTGTGGACCGAGATCTGTTGAGAGACGCTTGGGTGAAACGCTAGTGTGGACGCGGATCGTTTTCATGCTAAAACGCCGTTTTAAAACTAAAACGCACTAGTGTAAACAATCAGACCCCATCTTGCCTCCCAGTAGCCATCACCCACGGATCAGCCCTCTTTATCCATAGCCATCTTGTGGCTTTCTCTGCAACTTCACAAACTGACTTAATTGCCCTCTTCTTAGCTGCTACTGCTAGGCCTAGTCGGTTGAAGACTTTACAGAGTGAACGCCCTGTAAACCCTCTACAGCCCACCTCTATTGGCTCACAGTGGGTCCCTTCCTGGCACTTCTCTACTACGTAGCTCCTGGTACTTTAAAGCGTTTCCTTTCATTTGCCTCTTCCCAGGGGACTGTGAGTTCAAGTAAAATCTACTTCTGAGGTCTTAGAAATGAAAATTATGTCTGGTCGGAGTGATGTTGTAACTATGTGCTGTGGGAACTTTGACTGCTTCCCCAGGTCGACTTGCAACTATTTAGGGGCTGAGTGGAGGAGGCCCGACCTTGTCCTTTGCAGTTGGCAGGGTTCCTCCCCAGCCATAAATTTTTGAAAATGTATTATGACCTCAAAATCTTATAGTTATTCCTATATATCATCTGTATTGTCTGTCTGCCTTCAATGTACATGAAATGCTTATCTCAAATTTGCACTTTTCTTTTAACCCTGAAAAGACGCTCCATGGTGTGGTCACTGCCGCAGTCTGGAGCCCATTTATGCAGAAGTAGCTGGACAACTGAAAAACGCTTCATCTGAAGTACGACTGGCCAAAGTGGACGCGATAGAAGAGAAAGAGCTTGCCTCAGAGTTCAGTGTGGAGAGTTTTCCCACTCTCAAATTCTTCAAAGAGGGAAACAGACAAAATGCCACAGATTTCTCTGGTAAAGTGTCTATTTGTGTGCTGCTTTGTGGTGTTCTTTTAAGAAAGTGATACAATTTAAAAGCTTATAAGCTTTGATTTGAACAGGAAAGCGAACTCTGAAGGGGATCAAAAGGTGGCTAGAGAGACACACAGGGCCCAGCGCTATGGTCCTCAATGATGTGAAGAGCGCAGAGGCTCTGCTGGAGGCCAATGAAGTGCTTGTGGTTGGATTTTTCCAGGTAAATCATATGTATTTGCATGAAGTCCAAAATATTTTTTTCTAAATGACAACTTTAGGCTCAAAAATTGCTGAAAAATATATTTTTTTTTCCAGCCACTCAGAATTGTTAAAAAACTACGGTTTTATATTTTGAATAACACTTTAGTCTGCTACATTCTTCGAAACAATGGTATACAAAATCTGACACTGTACACTAAAATGTAAATTTTTGCCCTTATTAGGTACCAATATATACGCTTTAGGTACTAATTTGACAACATGGAATCAAAATTTGGAGTGTTTATTTTGCTAGCGCATATTGTGGGCTTTTTATAAGCCTTTTATAATTATTTCGTTGGGTTTTGGTAATGTTTAATGAAAATCTAACCGTTTGTTTTCATGTTTTAACAGCAGTCAAAATTGACATTGCAATAATTTGTTTTTCTGCGTTATATATTGAGATATTAATGTCATTTTGTAAGATGATTTAAATAACTCTATAAGGAAAGAGGTCAGGATTTTACATTGTGATCATTTTGTAGTGAGTGTGTTTATTATAATGTATAATAATGATAATAAATTACAAGCATAAATGACACAAACTTACAAATGAAACAGTGCTTTATGGTTTTCTGGATATTCAAACAGTGAGTTCAAGTGAAAAATAATAATGAAATCAAATGTAAAAAAAACACTGCATAGTCTTCACTGCGATAAAAAAAATACAATTCATCTTTGTTAAAGCTACCAATTAAATTTTTTTTAAAACTTCTTGTGTACAAATAGTTTAAATGACCTTGAAATGTTATAATCAAGTGCCTTAAAAAACTTTTGTTCACTGTAATATGGTTGGGCAAAACATGCTTAGCCACATACCTCCAAGCGTTAGTTTGACGCAAGTAAAACTCATCCATTAATATTCTGTTTCAGTTGTAAATACTTAATCGTACTGAAATAAAGGTCTGCAGCAATGTCCAATTCAAGCAATATGGATCCTTATGTACAAATATGTACCTTTAAATCTGAGAGTGATCAAAATAAAGTACCCTAAATCACCCTTTAAAGTAACCTCACACGTCAATTGAAGATTGTATCAGTTACATCATCAAGCCAGTAGGTGGTGACAAGTAGCCGTTAAAAGTGCGTAATGAACCATATACTGTAGATGAATCAACTCAATATTTCTTTTAAATCTCGTCTCATAAAAAAACTAATTGAGTTTAATTTGATCACCTCTCTCTGCCACAGGATTTGGAAGGAGAAAAGGCAAAGACATTCTATGATGTATCTTTAATAGCAGTGGACTTTAACTTCGGCATCACAAGCGACCCAGAGCTCTTCAGGAAGTATGAAGTGAAGACTGATTCGCTGGTGCTCTTCAAAAAGGTAACCATCATGTCTAACCCTAAAGGGATAGTTTACCCAAATATGAAATTCACTTGTCTCAAACAGTGATCTTTCTAAGTATCTTTCCTCTATTCAAGACAAAAGAATATATTATGTGGAATGCTGGAAACTGGCCAAGTTGACATTTATAGTCGGAAAAGTCTGAGGAAGCGTAACTATTTTAGTTTTAGTAACTAGTTTAGTTGCTAATTTATATGTATTCACACAAGTTCAGTCTTATGAAAATGTATGATTTTTAAAAGGAGTCGTGGCACCAAACCCCACCCCTAAACACAACCCTTATTGGGGCATGAGCAAATCTTACTAAATTGTATCATCTGAATTGATACAAATTAGCCACTAAATAAAAAAGTTACAAATTCCCATGAGATAGCATTTATAAAGTCAGTGCCAACCGCTCTCCAACATTTTTTTGAAGTATCGTCTTTTATTGATGAACTGATGTCATGATTTTCTAAAATATAGCTCTGGAAAAAATGTAACAGACCACTTTAAAATGATGGAGCTCTATATCTGTACTATGAAAGAGTTTAAAGGTATACTGAAAAATATACTGTAGGTTTCTTCACAAACCAAACATTTCTAGTAGATGGAACTTTTGAGCCCAGGCTCATTATGGATTCGTACCCCTGTATACATTTCTGGAAATTGCAAAATACGGCCCAGTAGGTACGCTTTTTTTGTTTGTTTTTTTTGCAGTTTTTGTTTTTGCGAATTTACAAGAGGCCACTGTGTGTGCTTTTTGAGATCTCAAATTTCTCTCACGAGTGCCATTCGTAAACCCACCAGAGGCAGTTGTCGACTGACTGACTGACTGACTCACTGACTAACAGTGTTGGGAGTAACGCGTTATAAAAGTAATGTATTACAGTAATGTATTACATTTTCCTGTAACGCAGTAGTGTAAGGCATTACTAATGCATTTTCAGTAATATTTTACTCGGTACATGTTCAGTAACGCGTGCGTTACAACAAACTTTTCGCCCGCAAGAGATTAACAAATAAAAATAGCGAAGTTCTATTTCCTGTTCGTGGTTATGAATATACGCGCGGCGTGTGTTGTCATTAATCTCCCTCTGGATATTGGGACTTTTTACTTTAAACGCGGAATGATTTCAGCTTCTGAGCTCGAGGTCCGAGGCTATTGGCTCAGTCCGGTGCGCAGCAATGTTAAGCCCTTACGCACAGCGGAAAAGCGGCAAATTGACTCGCGAGATGGACGTAAGTGCATATGGTGTTATTTTTACTGACAGACGTATCCATATAAAACGAGCGAGCGAACGCGCGCCGGTTTCTCCTCGCGTGCACTCAAAACACGGCTGCTCACGTGCGGCTGATGTGCTCTCGCTCCGTCAGATGATGCAGACTCAAAAGTTGTGCCTTGTGTTTCCTTCTCTTTTTGTGCGTTTGGTCTCCAGAGATTATATTATCTTATACTATATATCGAGAGATATTTCTACACTATTTACCTACAGGTTGGTAAATTCTAAAATAAAGTCTAGTGTTTTTGAGTGTAAGGTATACTGCCTATGTTTTAGGCTAGTATAATTTAAAACTTGTTAATGAATGCTTCAGCATACTGTAGTATTAGGAATAGTGAACTGATAAATTGAAATACAAAGTGGAGTTTTACTACAGTAAAGTGTGGTGAATTGTAGAATAATATACACTATATTGTAAGAAAAAAACTACAGCACTGGGTAATTTGTTTATATTTCACTTGCTGTGTTACCATAGCAACTATAGTATTACCACAACAGATTCATTGAAGTACTTTACTATAGTAATGTTCAAAACCCAGTACATGCCAATAGATGTGTTCAGGGGCCCTGTGGAACAGCTTTTCCTCAAAATGAAGAGGATGACAGGGAAAATGATCTCCAAAATCTCATCAACAATGTGGAAGACCACATTTTATTTATTTGAAGAGTAAATAGTACAGTAGGCTATAAAACCTTATCAAGTTTTTCCTATATTCTATTCGTAACATTTCTGCTTGCGTTATATTTTTGTTTAAATGTTTTTATTTGATTAGTATGGTGCAACTTTTTTTAAAATAAAATGTATTCTTTGCACTCAACATCTATTCACTGTGTTATTAATTGTTGGAAACTGGAAATATCTCATATAACACACAGCCAAAAATGTTTTGGTTTATTATTATATAAAAAATGTATATGTAAGTCTATTTTAGTATTTTGGTTATTAATAATAGTGGACAAATATAAATCATATCAAAAAGCATGAAAGGAAGAAGGAACACAAGACACACATTGTGAGTCTGCATATAATCTCACTGAGCGAGCAATGTACTGAGAGCACGGAAGAAAATGTATGCATGAGCAGTGCATATCTGGGAGAGCGTGAGGAAATTTGCGCGCGAGCAGTCCACAAACAGAGGAAATCTGTGCACAGGCATTATATTGAGAAAGCTATGTTCATCACGCTCACTTTGTGCAGGACAGTTTTGTGTTGTGAGCCACTTAAATTTAAAGTGAATAAAATAATGGCAACAATAATAAAAAAAAAAAATCTGCATCTTGTCATGGCATTGGAGTTTACATATAGGCCTGTAGTGTCTAATATGAATATAGTCAAGCTATTCAGAGATATTGCCAGATAATCACTTTACCTCTACCATACTTTTAACAGACTTAGATCATTTGTGATTCTGGCTTCCATGCTTTCTTGCATTGTCTTGAGCCTTCACATTGCCAATTATACACTATATTGTTAGTAGCCTGGATAGGTCACAGTCATTCTGCTATATCATACCACTTTCTACTGGATGTAAAATGCTCTGCAGTACGTTTTGTCATTTTAGAATGTTAAGTTCTAATTCTGTAGTTGTTTTGGTGAAAGTAACTAAAAAAGTAATATGTAGTCATGTAACATATTACAATTTTGAGACAGTAATATTGTAAGGTAAGGGATTACATTTAAATAACAGTAACAAGTAATCTGTAATGTATTACAGCTTTGAAGTAACTTGCACAACACTGCTGACTAATGAAACACACCTGCACTCACTTCACCAGTTCCCCATAAAGCCTCCTCAATTCCAGTCAGTCTTTGGCTGGAATCGAAGTCAGATAGTTCACCTCACCTTCTCCCTGGCTCTCCTTATTCCGTGGATGTTCCCCTTCTCCTATGGACGTTTCTCCTAACCTGTGGATAACCACCCTTGTCTTCATTGTCAGACCGTGACAGTAGCGTCATACCGCCCAGTTCGCTTTAAAGACGAAATGCAACTGTACGTAGCTCTGGCTACATAATTTGTGCTCTCCAGAAATGTATAAGGGGGTATGTTTTCACAATGAGCCTGTGTTGGGAACTTCCCTGTTTGCTGAACTGTTCCCTTCACAAGCCTATACTGTATGTCCTTCTTTTTCTGTATGTTTTAGTTTGACGAAAGGCGGGCAGACATGCCACTCTCTGATGAAACCAAGCTGGACAAAGGAGAGATGATTTCATTCATCCATTCCAACAGTATGAAACTGGTCATTCCATTCAATGAGGAGGTAACACTGCAAAAGTAACACAGTCAGCTGCTGAAACAATCTATTTTTTTTAAATATGCATGCATAAAAAATGAGTTTGAGAATGGATTTTCAATACATAATTCTTCTGCAGAATGCCGAACAAATTTTCAACTCTAAGGTCCGTAAGCATATGCTTCTATTTCTTAATACAACGGTGGAATCCCAGAATGCATTAGTAGAGGATTTTAGAGAGGTTGCCAGTGAGTTTAAGGAAAAGGTAAGTTAAGTAACACATTAAAGTGATGCTAAAGAGAGTCATATTGGTAAAGCCCACTTAATATTTCTTATGCTAACTGCCTGTTTGTATATGTGTGTAGGTGATCTTCATCACAGTAGACGTTACGGCTGAAAAAGTAAATCACGTGCTGAAGTATTTCAGTATCTCGGAAGACGATGCTCCAACTATTCGTCTGATCAACACTGAGGATGTGGTCACATATGCAATGGATGGATCAGCCATCAACAAAGACACGCTGAGAACATTTTGCCAGGGTGTACTTGATGGTACCATGAAGGTGCGTAATACAGCAGTTTGTAATACTGAAGATCTATATGAATCTGCCTGCTAAAATTTATATTTGCATTCCAATCTAGCCCTTTTTAAAGAGTGAAGAAATTCCTGAGGACTGGGACAAGAATCCGGTTAAAGTCCTTGTGGGGAAGAACTTCAATGAAGTGGCTTTTGATGAGACTAAGAACGTCTTCGTGGAATTTTGTAAGTTAGCATTTTACCTATTTATCAAGTAAACGTATTTGGTAACACTTTACACTAAGGTTGTGTTATTTAACTTTATTTAATACATTAATACTTTACGCCTAACCCTACAACCCTAATATATCTCTTTACCCTAGAAGCTTAATAAGTTAATGTTTACATGTGCATATGTACTTGCTAATGTATTAGAAATTAATAGACATTTAATCAGCAATAATAAATCTTTGTAAATGTAAACTTATAAATGTGTTAGTTAGTTGGTTAGTTGGTTAGTAAGTTAGTTAGTTAGTTAGTTAGTTAGTTAGTTGGTTGACTTGAGCAAATAATGAACAATGAAGCCATACAGTACATGTTTGTGCACTCTTCACTAACAAAGCATTTATTAAGGGAATTAAGAACCTTGTAAAAGGTACACTAATCCAACAGAATCTAATGTGACTGATGTTATAATGTCACAACTTGATTTATTAGATGGTAAAGGTCGGTGCCAATAGCCTAGTGGTTAGTGCGTCGACACATAGCACCAAGGTGCTCACGGCGACCCGAGTTCGATTCCTGGCTCGAGGTCCTTTGTCGATCCTTCCCCTATCTCTGCTCCCCACTCTTTTCTGTCTGTCAATCTCCACTGTCCTATCAATAAAGGTGAAAACCCCTAAAAAATAATGATAAAAAAATAAGATGGCAAAGAGCAGTTTTCTAAATGTCCTGAATGTTCTGAAGTGATGGTTTTCACCAATCTGAGGTCACTGGGATAGTGTTAAGTCTCATAACTTTAGTTCTCATAACTTACCACAACTTAATTTTTCTAGTTACTGCAACTTAATTTTTCTAGCTACTGCAACTTAATCTTTTGAGTTACTGCAAATGAATTTTTCAAGTAACTTACTTACTCCCAGGGCCGTTTATACCAAAGTTGATATTTAGCCGCACCATGTTGGTGTTTCGTAACATCTCATTTTTACGAGGTAGGTTGTTAGCCCAACGCTCAACCCCAGGACCAGGACATACACACATAAACTACAGACAGTTTAGCATAATCAATTCACCTATAGTGCATGTCTTTGTACTTGTGGGGGAACCGGAGCACCCAGAGGAAACCCATGCGAACACAGGGAGAACATGCAAACTCCACACAGAAATGCCAAATGACCCAGCTGGGGCTCAAACCAGCGCCCTTCTTCAGCCACCGTGCCACCCAATTTTTTTATCTACTACAAGTTAATTCTTCAGTGTCACTTTTAGGTCACAATTAATGCTAATAATTACTGGCTCACCACCTGTCAATTATTAAGATACTGTATTAAGTGTTCATTGGTAGTTATAATACATGTCTCATATGTATATATCTTATATTGTATCCCTAATCCTACCAAAAACCTAAATCTCTACTAACTATTAATAAACATCTAATTAGTAGTTTATTAAGCTAGTATTGTTAGTTAATGGTTTGTTAATATCAGGAATTGCGACCTAATTTAAAGTGTTACCAAAATTATTTGGATTAATCTCTATCATTTGGTTGCTTGAGTAATCATGCATTTTCTCACATCATAATACATGCATAAAAGTGATGGGCCAACGATAAAGACGTTTTTCTTTCACAGAGGTAATCTGTCATCAAACTATGATGTCATACAGAGACGAAATGTAAAACGAACCAGTTTTGCAGCTTGCCTTCCATAAATAGCAGATGTTTTGAGTTACTTGCAGATATTTTAATCAGTGTACTCCTTACAGCAATAGATGGAAACAAATTTGTCTTCACACACTTTTAACATTTATGTGTTTCTCACAGACGCTCCATGGTGTGGTCACTGTCAACAACTGGCTCCTGTGTGGGACGAGCTCGGTGAGAAGTATAAAGACAGTGAGAATATAATCATTGCCAAAATGGACGCCACAGAAAACGATGTGGAAGATCTGACAATACAGGGATTTCCCACCATTAAATACTTTCCTGCTGGCACTGAAAAGAAGGTTTGCACGAACATACTATTATCTAAACACACATGCACAAATACACAGGTATCTTTAAGGTGAACTCCCATAGACATAATGATTTTTAAACTGTACAAACTGTATTTTCTATCCCCCTACCCCAACCTTTGACCTAAACCTAATCCTCAGAGGAAACAATCTGCCTTTTTTCATTTTCAAAATTTATTCTGTGTGATTTATGATCAATTTTCCTTATGGCGACCAAAATAATAAATAAATAAAAAATTCCACAGAAGGTAAAAATATGCTGATATTACTACTGTATTGTGTTGACATTTGGAATACAACATACAAACACACACACACTCTCTCTCTCTTTATAGGATTAATAAAGATATACAAAAACACACATACACAATATTAATTTTAGAAATGTATGTTGCAACTCAGAATATTTATGAATACGTACCCCTGTATATATTTCTGAAGAGCGCAAAATACGTCCCAGTTTTTTTTTTTCAGTTTTTGTTTTTTTACAAAAAATATTTCAGTACCCCGGGTTGCCTTGGTGGAAAACCATGAATTTCATTCATTTAGTCCGGAAGGCTTTCAAAGCATGCATCTGTGACTGAAATGCGACCTCTGGTGGACAGTAGCAGCCTCCAAAATGAGACGCTGATTCAGAGTTCCACATTAGCATAATATAAATATTATGAACTTAAACATTCGGTGAGCAGGTTGCATTGTAACCCCGTGTCCTAACAACACACTACAAGATTTGCAGTAAGGAATTTGACTGTTTGCACGAGACTAAACACAACAGAAATTTAAATACAGCCATTCAGAAGCACAGAATAGAGCACTCACTGCACTCCAACGAAATAGTAAGGTTTACAATCGAATTAATACATATTAAGCCTCTTTAACATTATGAAATGCACATGCTGAATCACTGATATGTTGGTGTCGCCAATCTGGCAACCTGCGCTTGCATGTGTTTTGAACCAGGCACGCAATACCTAGTTCAACCACTGGGTGTCAAACTTACATACTACACCTATAAAGATGAAATGCAGCCATTTGAGCCTCTGATTACATAATTCACAATCGCCAGAAATGTATACAGGGGTACGCATTCACAATGAGCCTGTGTTGGTATTTTAGGTTTGGGTATGGATGTAATGATATTTTTTTTAACAGATTGTTGACTATGATGGAAATAGAGATTTGGAGACTTTCTCAAAGTTCCTGGATAATGGAGGAGTTTTACCAAAAGAAGAGAGTAAAGAAGATGAAGATAATGATGATGATGATGACAATGATGATGATGATGAAGACAAGGTCAGTCAAAAGCCAATCAGTCAAAAGCCAGTAAATGACTAGCTTATTTAGCCTACTATTAAGGATTAACTAATTATTAATATTTATTGAGTTAAATAAAATAGCTTGTGCGTTTCCTTCTGATTTTTTAGGCAACAGACGAATCAAAAGAAGAGTCATCAAAATCCACCGATGAAACCGAAAAGGATGAGCTGTAAAAACAAGGCTTAATTCAAGCGATCAATGTGAGATTTATGCAACATGAGCCAGGCTGATGTCATTTTCTCTGCACTAGACAATTTGTACAAACTACAAACCTGACAAAATGTAATAAAAATAACATGTGAAGGTTTCTTCATGGCCCTGGTCTAGACAGGTTTATTTATTTTTCTGGTGCATTGCTTTAATGACATCTTAAACATTAGTGATGACTAATTTGATTGATGGAGTTTAAACAGCTCAATCGTTTTGAGCTATTTTGCAAATAATATTTTCAATTACAAATGACAAACAGGAACATTTCAAAATGTCCTCATACTCAGTTGAATACAGAAAATATATTTATTACATAGCTTATGGCATATTTTCAATTCATTCATTCATTAATTTTCCTTCAGCTTAGTACCTTCGTTCATCAGGGGTCAGACAGCAGTATGAACCACCAACTTATCCAGCATATGCTTTACGCAGCGGATGCCCTTCCAGCTGCAACCCAATACTGGGAAATACCCATATACACTCATTCTCATTCACACACATACACCACAGACAATTTTGTTCATTAAGTTCACCTTTACTCTCTTTGAAACTGGAGCACCTGGAGGAAACCCACGAGAAACACAGGCAGAACATGCAAACTCCACACAGAAATGCCAATTGACCCAGCCCAGACTCAAACCAGCGACCTTCTTGCTGTGAGGTAAAAGATCTATCCACTAAGCCACCGTGAAACATTTTTCTTTGCAAGTTAATACAAAAAATATGCAATGTTTGTCCTGTTTTTCTTTAATCAAACTTCAGCATTTGGCTTCATAAAATGATGATTAAATCACAAACAAATAATAAAAATTGTCTGAATTGAAGTCTAAATGATAATCATCTGATATTTATGTTGTTTCTCTACATAAGGGGTCACCAACCTTTTTGAAGCTGAGAACTAATTTTGAGGAACCGATCAATGCAACCATGTGAAGGGATAACAGTTTGATACACACTTCTCAAATAACAAATTTGCTCAATTTACTTTTAATTATATGTTATTATTAATCATCTGGCACATTCACTGAGCACATTAACATGGACACCAATACTCTGATTTTAATATGATATTGAGACAATACTCTGATTAAGAGTCTTTCATGTAAACAGCGATTTTTGATTGCCTTAAAGGACCACAGACACCCAAGTCACGAAATGCGAAGGTTTTTTCTTTCCATTCAGCATGCACTATCAAATTCCATTAAAACAACACTCTTCCACCAGTCTTTACTTCATTTTCTCATCCATTAATTGTCACGGGACAAGAACAATATGTTACAGAATGAAAGTGAAACTGCTGAACTGCAGTTAAACCCGAAATTACATGAAACTCTGGAAGAAACGCTGGATAGCCTGTTGATGTGACATTAATTGTTTTATACTGAAACTTTCCTTCTAAAAGTCCTTCCTTGGTCTTATCCATACAGTATTTCTTTGCACGTTGAACACACGTCGACCACACCATGAAAAAAACAAACAAAACTGCAACTACGTTAATTGCGTAACTTTTTTAACGCATTAAATATTTCAAATTAATCACTTGCATTAACACGCTAATTTTAAATATATATATATATATATATATATATATATATATATATATATATATATATATATATATATATATAGCACTAATATCATAATAACTTAATCTCATTTACACATGCAATTGTGATTTAAAAAGAATAGCTACAAAAATATTAGATGCAGCTAATTGCTAAGTGGTGCGATTGTGATCTTTACGACAGGCCCGGTGATCTTTACGACAGGATCAACTCATGTGATCCCGGGCAAAGTGTTGGTGACCCCTAGTCTACATCATGGTGAAACAATTAAAATAAAAAAAATAAAAAAGGTTGATACAAATAAAGAAAATCTCATTTTTATTGCCGTTTTTTCAACCTACTGTATTATCATGACAGAATATAAGTTGTGCAAGGAAGTACAAAAAGGAAAAATGTAAAAAAAAATGTAATGGCCTATACTCAAATATCCTTTTTCATCCAGTTTTGTCACAATAAAATTAACTTGAACAAGCAACTTTTTAAATTTTACCCATTGTGTGTTTGCCAGAGTTTTAATGCATTTGTTGATGGCACAGCTTCTATTTTTACAGTAATTGAAGATGATGACCAGTAACCAGACATTTATAATACATCATACCAATTTAAGTTTCATTACACAACCAACAAAGCTACAGCAAAATCTCTTTGATTACTACGTTCCATGATAGTAAATAAAGTAACGGCGGATCAATCAAAAACTAAATCACAATAGAGAGCTTCATTTTAACATGACAGTGTGAAGTACTTATTTTTCTTTTCCTCACCCTAAGGCATGCAAACTATGTAGCTTTAGGTCACATTCCACTTAGCAACAGAAAGCAGCATTCATAAAGATAAACAGGTAGAGTGAGTCTTGCACTTGTGCCATTTAGGTTTTACCGATTGGGAGAATCAACACACAGGTAAGAATAATTCAGACAATAACACCTGTTTGAATCCTTTTTCACTCTTATTTTGTGATGACAAAAGCATATTTTAAGTAAGGTGAAACCAATATTGCATTAAAATGGTTTGAAGATTAAATTAAACCTGGATTACATTTATTTAAGGGTAATTCAATAGTTCAATTAAACAGATATTACATAATTTGGCGAACAGATTTTTGTGGAAACACAATGTTAACACAAACGTGATATATGTTTTTTCTGAACATCTGTAGAATAGTTTAAATTTTAGCTCACGATCACAACAGAGACTGCAATGCAGGTTTCAAAATCAAATAATTCATGTGTAGTATTGTATCACAGTAGATGATTAAAATATATTTTGCATTTGTAAAATCAAATTTTGGCCATAATTATAATTAGAATAACCTTCTTTGTATGGTTTTGACAGGTTTGTTCTTTCTTTCGCTCTTTTCATTCCTAACATACTTTGGTTGCAACACAATGAAGCATTGAAAAGAGGCCATTGTCATTTAAATTTAAACACAATAATACTATACATGTATTTTTAAAATTAATAATTATGCATGATTTACAATGTAGGGTTAAATGTTTTTATAGTTAAAAAGACAATGAAGTATGCTCAGTATAGCTGACCAATATGACCTACACTCACCGGCCACTTTATTAGGTACACCTTACTAGTACTGGGTTGGACCCCCTTTTGCCTTCAGAGTTGCCTTAATCCTTCGTGGCATAGATTCAGCAAGGTACTGGAAATATTCCTCAGAGATATTGAACCATATTGACATGATAGCACCATGCAGTTGATTTTTCGTCTTCACATCCATGATGCGAATCTCCCGTTCCACCACATCCCAAAGGTGCTCTATTGGACTGACATCTGGTGACTGAGGAGGACATTTGAGTACAGTGAACTCATGTTCAAGAAACCAGTCTGAGATGAATCGCGCTTTATGACATTATCCAGTTGGAAGTAGCCATCAGATGGCTACACAGTGGTCTTAAAAGGATGGACATTATCAACAACAGTACTCAGGTAGGCTGTGGCGTTGACACGATGCTCAATTGGTACTAATGGGCCCAAAGTGTGCCAAGAAAATATCTCCCACATCATTACATCACCAGCCTGAATCGTTGGCAGCATGGATCCATGCTTTCATGTTAATGACGCCAGATTCTGACCCTACCATCTGAATGTTACAGCAGAAATTTAGACTCATCAGACCAGGCAACATTTTTCCAATCTTCTATTGTCCACTTTTGGTGAGCCTCAGTTCCCTGTTCTAAGCTGACAGGAGTGGCACCCGCTGTGGTCTTCTGCTGCTGTAGCCCATTCGCCTCAAGGTTGGACGTGTTGTGTGTTCAGAGATGCTCTTCTGCATATCTCGATTGTAACGAGTGGCGATTGAGTTACTGTTGCCTTTCTATCAGCTGGAACCAGGCTGGCCATTCTCCTCTGACCTCTGGCATTAACAAGGCATTTGCACTCAAAGAACTGCCACTCACTGGATACTTTCTTTTTCAGACCATTCTTTGTAAACCCTAGAGATGGTTGTGCGTGAAAATCCCAGTAGATCAGCAGTTTCTGAAATACTCAGGTTTGAACTGCAGCAGATCGTTTTGACCATGTCTACATGACTGAATGCATTGAGTTGCTGTGATGTGATTGGCTGATTAGAAATTCGCGTTAATGAGCAGTTGGACAGGTGTACCTAATAAAGTGACCAGTGAGTGTATATAAACAATCAGGTAAAATTATTAATATGGCAAGTCAAAATACAAATAAAAGTAAATTTTATGTTCGAATTTTACTAGTTATTATAAAAGTAGTAGTAATATTATTTTTTATATTTACAAACAAATAATGCAAACAATTTATTGTTTAAGCATAACTGGTAATAAAAATGTACAGTCAAATATATTTAATATCATATATTCAATCATATATTCAATCACATAATATTTTTATCAGGATCAGTATCAGATGGCTTGCACTGATGAATCTGGCTCCAAATCCCCACCACCTTCATACAGTAACATGGATGATATTCCTCTTTATGATGAGATAATCCCACCACCGCCAACCATCAAAACTCCTGCCACACCACCGCCTGCCTACAACGAGTCCGGTAAGAGATGCAGCTGCTGAGGTCCAAGCTTATGTCTGGTTTATGTCAATATCAATAGCATATATTCATAAATTTTGTATATTTACAGACGTTTCTCAAGGGATTCCTATAAATGCATGTACAGGGGGACCAAACCCTTATCCCATCCTCAACCAGCCCACTCAAATAGCAGCTGTGACACAACAACAACAACAAGGCGAGTGCAGTTCAATCAAGAGTTAATCCTTAAACTCAGAACATTATTATATTTGAGCAATTACATGCAAATGTCAACCTTGCCATGAAACCCTTCTAAATTTTTTTTGTGTATCCTTGTATTTTACAGTGCTGTACAAATACTCAAAAATGTCTCGGTCAGTGTTTTCAAACAATTACAGTATATCCATATCCAAATGCAGTGGTATAAATGACAAATTCCAGTGTTATTGGACAGAAAACCATTTGAATTTACAAAAGAAACTGCTGAAAGTAAAAAAAATACCATTTGTTATGTTTTCTGTTTTATGATGAACCACTTCAACATTGGGCGCTTTTTTATTTTTTGTTCTAAAATGCTTTTTTGAAAATGTGTAGATAATCCCATAAGAGAACAAGACAACTCCAGACAGTTCTGCTTGAAACCAGCAGATAGCAGCAAACACTAGGAAAAATAATTTTGTCTCTACCATAGAGTATGCAAAGGTTATTGTAATTCAACTGAATATTGGGAAAATAACTTTTTGATCATTCATACCAAATATGACATATTTGCTTCTGCATAGAACTCATGATAAGAACATGAGTTTCCATTACTTTCTCATTTCTCCTTCCCATTTGTATCATAACATTATATCAAAGAAGTCAAAGTCAGCTTCTCCAAAACTTCCTCAGCTCCTAGAAAAAAAGCTTATTTTGAGGCTGTCTTCTTTTTCTGCGCCATAAAAAACGCAGTGATTCATTCGATAACTGTTTGATATGTGAATATAATTCAGTAAAGGAACGCTAGAATCGTACATGGACAGGCAAGAGCTTTTATTTGAGCTATGACTTGTACATGTGTGTCATATATGAAGCATATAAAAATATGAAAATGACAGCTCGGGTATTCAGTATTTTGTTGTGTAATTAAATGTTAATAACTTTTGTACAGTAAAATAAAAACCTAAGTGATATGTGCATAAAATATAGCTTCTATGCTTTCAAACGGAACCACTTATAGGGGTCTTGCGCAACCCTGGACCTTTAAAAATGAAAGGGAAGTTGATGGCATCACAGGACCCGGTACCGGGTCTGCGGAGTTTAAGAGTATATATCTACAGAATTTCTACAAAGTATGTTGTATGCTGCAAACTCGCAGACTTTTTTCATCACATCCATCACGCATGTATATTTCCCTCATTTAAAGTATAAAAAATGTTTTCAGATTGATATTTTTCTGATCCCATAATTCTGTGAATATTTGTTTTGGAAAATGTAAACAGATGTTTCAATATAATGTTAACATATACCTTTTCTGTGCGTTTATGTTTTGAGTTTTTACTGTAAATTTCACATCCATAACGCTGAAATTGCTCATATGTATTGTATACTTATATATGAGCACTGTGCACAGTACTGTATATACTGGATGAAATACACCTGAATGACACATTTTGGATTTGTAAATAAACTCTAGGCTTATATGACGACATAATAACCTTCTATTTTGATTGTTGTTATAGTTTAACAGATTTTTCTTTTCATTCCTAACATACTTTGGTGGTAATATACTGGTATATTACTGGTAATAGTATAAAACCCAAACATGGTATATAATGCAATGTTCACCATTTGTGGAGAATAATTATAGGACTGAGTTTTTAATTAGCTTCTATTACTTAAGTTAATACATATACATACACAACAAAAATGGCCACAACTCACTGTAAGTCAAAACTTAAACAAATTACTTGAACAGTTTTCAATAATTTAATTAAAACAATTATTTTAGGTTTATATTGTTAGTGGAAATCCTGAATTCTTTCAAATGGGTTGAAACCATTGAATTAACTTTTAATAAGAAGTTTCACATTCATGTTAACATTATGTATTTACCAGGTAACTCTTTGGGTAACTCCAAAATGGCACTTCAAAAATGGACAACAGTCGAGAACCGCTTAGTCTATAATCAGGAGACAGTCTTCTTCACCGCGCACGCTCCAGAAGATGGCAGTAACTGACTAATTCTTTCGATTTGTTCAGATCATAGGTTCAGAAACACAGCTGTTTGTTGTCGGAAATGATGTATTTAACCTCTTTATGAAACATTTTGTAGCACAACAAACACACTGGCAAAGTTCCAGAGCTTTAAAGGGCCTGTCCCGCCAAAATGATCCTCAAGATAAGAGTTTCTTTCTAGCCAAACAAACAGCTAGCCTTCTGGTACACTTTATCTTGTTAATACAATAACAGTAATTTTATACAATATTTAAAAGAACAATTCAACTTAATCCTCTATAAATGAATAAATACAGGCTACTTACAACAGTTCCTCTTGGAAATATATACACGTGCATATTAGATTCATCATGTGTGCGTGTAATTTAGCACGTCATTGCGCATGCGTGCCTATATGTCTATAACCTGGATATATTTACTAACAAAAATTAAATATATATAATATATTATAATATTATAGTTAATTATAATTATAATATTATATATAATATAATAATATTCGGGATGTTTCCCAAACAAATACTGAATAAATTTGAATGAATGAATAATAATATTCACTTCAAAGAAGCGCTACCCTGTACTAAAATTAAGCCTCTATTGACACATATCTTCCAATAGACAACAATAGCGTCGGCGACATCTAATGTAAATGTACAATAAATGCTCTTGAACCATGTCTGATAGAAGTGTAAACAAGTTTCACTCTTTTTTAAAACGTTTTTCAAAAGCTTGCATTTTCAGGTCATCAAAAACAAAATGTAGGCTACATGTTAAAATGTTTTGATTTTGTTGTAAGCATTGTGAAAGTGCCCCCCAAACCCTCAACAAAAAGTGAACTTTAAATAATGATGCATTCATCTATATGAACAGTGAGCCACATTGGTTCTTGCAGGTTAATGCATTGACTTTTTTAGTGTTTCAAAGACTGAAGTCTTACTGATTGGGACTGACATGTGGGTAATGAAATTATGACAGAATTTTAATTTTGGGGTGACCTTACCCTTTTATTTTCTACTGGATGACCACAAAATCAGAATCTGTACTGCATACTGTTTGACTGATTCTTACTTTTTTTTTCTCTCCTGAAGTGTTAGTGCAGCAGTCTGTGAATCCTGTAACCCCGCAGGTGATCGTGGTTCAGCCACAGCAGAGCACTTTCTTAGATGACACACCAGCATCCATTGTGTGCAAGTATTGCCGTCAGAGCATCGTTACTCATGTGGAGTATAAACCTGGTTTAATCTCATGGCTCATGTGCATCTTAATAAGTTTCCTTGGGTAAGTGAAGCATCGGTGCAAAGATGCTCAATATCAATGCAAGGCTCTTTTTATTTACCATTTCTTACTGCATCTCAGTCTTCATTCTATTGTCTTACAGGGGGGTTTGCGGATGTTGCGTCATTCCATTTTGTGTCAGAGGATTTCAGGATGCCCATCACTCCTGTCCTTCCTGCAACAGGAACTTAGGAATCTACACTCGCAAATGACTCTCCAAACTCTTGCAAATACAAAATATAAAACATCATACTTGTATTTTACAAAATCATTATAGATATCTAATTAACTTTCAACTGCACTGTATTAAAACACTTATAATGCAAACCTATTTGAATTTACTTACAGGTCATAAACTCAGTATGTAAGTTCATTTTAATGTATGAATTTTCATTAATTTACAGTCCAGTTCAGCATGTAAATACTACATAATTCTAATTATAATAACAGGGTGATAACTACTGTATGTAGACTTTACCTTAACACTGTATGAGTTACATTATTTACCTAGTACTTTTGTTATAACTACACTGTAAGTACATGTAAATGCACATGTTGTAAAGGTTGGAAAAATTGGAAAAATCAGTTCTGCGATTCCTATCCAGTCAAATAGCACATAGGAAGTAAATCACATCATACTTAACAAGCTCAAGACAAGATAAATGCACTACAGAATGTTATGTTTTACACACAAATTGCATGCATACTCACACATCAGACTCATTTACAACAGATACTTTTACTCTACTTGCACTACATTTTTTGGGCAAGTAATGGTACTTTTACTTGAGTATTATTTTTTCTATACTCTTTCCACTGCTGATAAGCATTTAGGATATTCCATAGCATCAGACAATTTTACTAATATGTGTATGAATAAAACAAAAATTTCACTTTTTAAACTTTCACTTCACTTTTGACTTTCAAAAAGTTTGATGTACCAATGCATTGGACAATAATCTGTACTGGCTGATTAAAGTGATAACCATTGGTTTAAAAAACAACTAATTATTAGAGCCAATCTTATCCTGACAATCAAAAGAGGACAGAAAACAGGAGCTACGTTTTTTGAAGTTTTTGTTTTTGCGAATCCACCAGAGGCCGCTGTGTACACTATTTGAGATCTCAAATTTCTCTCGAAATCCACTAGAGGCCGCTGTCGACTGACTGACTTACTGACCAACTGACTCACCCTCTTCCTTCAATAAACCCAACCAATAAGTGTTTTCAGAAGCACAGATAAACACAGATTTTAAAAAGCAATCCAGAAAAAGAAAAGCCATTGCCTGATTTTTATCACATTTTACCACATTCTCACCCTGTTATTTACTTGTTTATTTTATTTTTTGGCTTCTGTTTTATCTGACCTGCTTTCTGGAACTGTTCAAGTTTTTCGCCAGACTTGAACCCCATGATCGTGGTCAGCTCCTCTCTGTATCTTAAGTTCACAGACACACATGGTGAGCTAACCTGAGAAACTGGTAACAGCAGGAAAGCCGTCCATACGGAGGTAATCAGTCAGTACTTCTGGCTACATAGTTCGTGATCTCCAGAAATCTATATAGGGCTACATTTTCAGAATGAACCTATGATGCAACACAAAACATCTCTAATATATATATTGTGTGGAAAAAATATCTCATGTGGAATTTATTTGAATAAACACAGACATACAGCTAATTTTAACTTTTAAGTTAACTTTAACATTACCACATTTATTTAATGTAAAGACTTTCAAAAGGTATTTTGCAAGAGTTGTCAAAACGTTGGCAATACATACTAAATGTTATGTATTTTGAAAACAATGTATAAAATTAAACGTGTGTGCACATCTTATGCTTCAAAATAAATCAGTCCAGTAAATCTGATAAAGAAGCATAGTTGTCACCTTCTTATTATTTTGCATATATTTATTCAAATGAGAATGGCAAACAGCAACAAACAATGCTTTTGAATTTCACTAAACCAATATTAACAAAATATATCTCAAATATCACTGAAAAAACTTTTACACACATCCTTACTGATATTAGCAGAGAGATCAGGAACACAAAGAAGTTTATTTTAAACACACATTACAATATATGTCATTATCAGTAAATTATTATTAAACCAACACTAAAATGACTTAATCTTTCTTACTGAATAATGACAACAGACAAATATAAACTATCACGGTAACACTTTACAATAACATTACATCAACAATGATGTGTTAGTATGTAAACATTACTTTATTATGAATAAATGTGCGCTGATCATGAACTAACTTTAACTACAACATGATTCACATTATTAGTTCATTTACGTTTAACTTAATTACTTGTTAGTACATCCTTGTTTGTTAATTAATGTATTAATTACCATGTTTGTTTATGCTTTCATGAGTTCATGAACTCATGATATGTTAATGTATAATTATATCATGACTTTACTTGGAGGGGCACATAATCATTAATCCATTCTTAACTACACATGAACTCCTTATGCACATCAGTCTTATGTGTTTACACTAAATAACAATAGAAAAGTGTTGTGTCAACATCAACAGTTCATAAGTTGTTATGGATGAGTTCATGGTGATGTGCCCCCTCCAAGTAAAGTCATGATATAATTATACATTAACAGCTCACCAGTTCATGCTTGCATATAGCTTAAACTTAAATGTTAGTTAATACATTAATTACTAGCAAGTAATTAAGGTAGCCTTTATTCACACATGTACACATGTGACTCATGTTGTAGTTAAAGTTAGTTCACAATTAGCACATGCATAGTTGTAAAGTGTTACCACTATCACTAACAAGAAACATAACTGACAGTCTGCAAACATCTTACACAGCCTGAGACTTCTGGATTCAGGGCTCTTCTCCATTCTCTACTTTGTCCTCCACATGGTCATTGGCAAAGTTAATAATATTTTTCAGTGCATCCAGAATCAGAATATCCGCTGTGGCATTGGTGGCATTTTCCTCATGGTAGTTTTTCACTGGATAAATGCAGCTCACAGGAACTCCCAGCCTGACAGAACACTCCTCCATCTGCAAACAGCAAGTAACGCAATGCCTATCATTTTACTTTGCAAATCATTTAGGCCACTATTAATTCATCTTTAATTAATTTCTCTCTTTATTAGAATATACAGATTAGTGTTCATTCATTCATTCATTTTCTTTTTGGCTTAGTCCCTTTATTAATCCGGGGTCGCCCCCGCGGAATGAACTGCCAACTTATCCAGCATTTTGTTTTACGCAGCGGATGCCCTTCCACACTATGGACAATTAAGCCTACCCAATTCACCTGTACCACATGTCTTTGGACTTGTGGGGGAAACCGGAGCACCCGGAGGAAACCCACGCAACCACAGGGAGAACATGCACAGATTAGTGTTTTTTTTTTTTTTTTGGTTTAAGGCGTGAAGAAAATAGTTGGAGAGAGATGGGTTGGGAGTTGAATCATAATGGAGTGAAACACTCACTTCTGTAAGAAGTCATTTTGGTCTTTTCTTTTTTTGATTTGCAGTCATGTTCTCTAATTTTCATAAATGTCCACAAAATAAATGTTTTTTCTATAATAGTGCTGAGTATGTACAGTTGAAATCGAAATTATTCGCCCTCCTGTATTTTTCTTTTTTAAATATTTCCCAAATTATGTTTAACAGAGCAAATAATTTTTCACAGTATTTCCTATAATATTTTTCCTTCTGGAGAAAGTCTTGATTGTTTTACTTTTGCTAGAATAGAGGCAGTTTTTAAATAACAAAAAACATTTTAAGGTCAATATTATTAGCCCCCTTATTAGAAATATATATATTTTTCAGTTCTCTGCAGAACAAACCATCATTATACACTACCTGACCAAAGTCTTGTCGTCGATCCCAGTTGAAAGAGCAACAAATAATAATTTGGCTTCTAGTTGATCATTTGGAAAAGTTACAGAAATTTTATTTTTCCGATGAATTATCTGTTGAACTGCATCCTAATCATCACAAATCTTGTCATTCCAGATGACATTAAGCCATTTCATTTAAGCCACTTCTGATATCAAATGATCAACTAGAAGTCAAGTTATTATTTGTTGTTAATAAAACCCGGAGAGGTGACAAAACTTTTGTCAGGTGTTGTTTAATCATTTGCCTAATTAACATATATTAACCTAGTTAAGCCTTTACATTGCCCTTTAAGCTGAATACTAGTATCTTGAAAAACATTGAGTAAAATATTATTCACTGTCATCATGGCAAAGATTGTAGAAATGTTTTTAGACATGTTTTTGTAGAAAAGCAACTTTTTGTAGAAAAGTTATTAGAAATGAGTTTTTAAAACTATCATGTTTAGAAATGTGTTAAAAAAAATCTTTCAGTTGAACAGAAATTGGGGAGAAAAATATACAGGGGGCTAATAATTCTGACTTCAACAGTACATGTTCAAAAATAATTATATGACCTTTATGGCAAAAAAAAAAACTGTTACTGCCATTATAATATGTCTGATGATCATATATCGAACAGGACTGAGGTTTACCACAGTTTTAAAAAATTGAAAGCACAATACCTTTTGTTTTATTTTTTTGCTTGTGTAGATGTTCAGTAGATTGTCTTTGACTATTGGACATGCTTCATCCACTTTGGTCATGATTACGACTTGAGGAATGCCTATAAAATAACCAGCCATAATTACATATTTAATAATAAACAATGAAACAATGCCTATATTAAAATAACTTGTGCTGTTATATTGTATTTTTGGACTAAAAGTGTTGTGAATGACTAACCACAGTCTCGTGCTTTCTCCCGAACTTCTCTCATTGGCTTAAATATGCCTTCATCTGTCATAGAAACAGTGTCAGCAGGAAGAACAGCCACCAGACAGTGAATCCTGTCTTTAAGCCTGGGTTCCTTGTTATACTTTGGATCATCTTCAGTAATTGGACTTAATGGGTTAAACTGCAGAGACAGAAGCACATAAACCTAAAGAATTCCCACTCTGAAAAAAATATACATTGATAAACAGTTTTCTTTTTTTTTGATTCAGGAGTGTTTTCCAATTGTTTATGGTTATGAATTGCATCATAGGACCTTCATCCCTACACTGGCAAGTTTTATTTTGAAAATGTAACTGCAGTAAACAAACTGATTTTTTTTAAATTTGCAGTTTTTAAACAATATATATATATATATATATATATATATATATATATATATATAT